>CARXXK010001085.1:2426654-2621794 GCA_949089665.1 Macrosiphum euphorbiae | reverse complement strand
ATTATTCTTAGGTACTTGAAACTTCTAAAGTGCACTATTATATATCTATGTATCAGGGTTTGTTGTTGATGTATAACGCGTTATAAATACCCAATGCGGATATTGTGATATGATTAATTTTGAATTTATTATAGGTCAATTTTTTTTTATACCAAAGATAAGTATATAATAGGTAGTCTTTTACCTAGACTGACATACCGTCTCCGCTCAGAATCGTTTTTCTTATACAATGATATTATATCATTGAATTCAAATTTAATACCATCAATTATACAGTGACCCACTTGTAACCTACTGTACAGCAGAGCACCTTTTTAATGATAACTTTTAGGTGCTCTAATAATATTTTGTACTCTAGGTTACATAATTTATATATCCGGCACCGGGTATATGTGCGATAAAAACGTATTGTTTTATAACACAGATTTTTATACTACACCACTTTATAGAAAACTGTACTTTATAGAAATCTGTACTATATAGAAATCTGTGTCTTATAATAACGTTATCATTGAGTTAATCTGCGATAAGAGTCCTCTCAAACAAAATATAAATATATGAATAATTCAGAATATTCTGAATAATCTGAATACCTATTTAGGATTTTGAGGATTGTGAATTTGTCATTATTTAAATAAATATGGAGAAAACTTTTGTTAAATGTCCAAATTGGGTAGCAACATTTACGTTGAAAAAGAATATGTATGCTCATTGCCGTACTATTCACCAATTTGAACATTTTACTGAAAAAACCAAAAATTTCTCAATGCCATATTTGTAATTAAAAATTTGCAAATAAAAAGTGGTTATTTCACTACATGAAAAAATTTCACAACAGTTCTGTAAGTTAAAAACAGACAAGAATAAAATATCCTTATGAATCATGTGATTAAAATATATTTACTTCACTTAAATTAAGAGAACATTTGTGTGTTAAACATAACATAATTACTGTGGAGTTAGAAAAGATAACTTTTGATGATTTAAAAGGTATGTTATGCTATTATAGGAACTCATGATATGATTGATTTCCTATTATTTTTTTTTCATAATATGATAGAATTTGAAACATGGAAGTATAATATTGAACGAGAAACAGTTTCAATGTATGTGTTAGATACTGGAGCAAAGAAAATTTCTGATGGAGTTGTTAAGCAATATTATTTTTGTTATAGTTCATTAAAATATTGAAAATCAGGAAACAATTTAAGAATGTTGAAGGTGATGGGAAGTAACAAAATTGGTAAAAAAATGTCCTTCCAAAATAGAAACAACAATAACAAAAAATAACAGAAATGCTTCAGTACAAGTAAAGTACCGGAGAACACACTATGGACATGCTCAAGAAATTGGACGATTGAAGATAGATAAAGAGAACAGAGCAGTGATTGCAGGTTCTTTATTCATATACATATATAAATCTTATACAAAAATATTAAATAATAAGTTTAATTAATTAAGGCATAATTCTAGGTGATTTTTAAAAAAATTGTATATATGGGGTCGGGGTGTTTAAAAGGTTTGGAAACGGTCATTAGACTAATATAGGGACTGATAAACTATAGTGTATTAATAATTTATAAAACTGATGCACATTTCTTAAGTAATATTTTTAGTTGTCTTATTATTTATATAAAAAAATTTGAATAATCACCTAGAATTATGTCTTTATTAAAGTGAGCTTACTATTAAATATTCCCATGTAGTTTTTGATGAAACAAATTAAGAATTGGATTAAAAAATTTATAGTTTAAACTTAGTTTCAAAATAAAGTTATAGCGATTTGAAGTAAGTCTGTTTTATAGTTTTATGGCTATCAAAAACCTATAAGTGCTGTATCCAAAAATATTCACTAATTTGTTTTATTGATTGTAAGGCTTAATTAGTAATCAATGTTTGTTTGTTATAGGTTAATGCAAACTGTAATTAAAATATTTAGATGTGGATTTATTTCATGTTTTAGATAAATGTAAACTTTTATTAATTTTGAATTTATTTTATGTTTTAGTTAATTGTGATTTTATTGTAGTTTGTCATTATTCGTCTGCTAAATTAAATCTGTCAAATTTACTCAGTGGCATACACAGATATTTTTAATGTACTGTGGAGTGGGTTTCATTAAAAAAAAAAGTGATATATTATTATGCATGTAACAGAAAGACCAGTCAAATGAAATAACTTTTGTTATAATCAAGATTTAACATTTTTTTTTATATTACCTGTATATAATTTATAAACATTTGCACTATATTTACAGAGTACATTTTTTCATTTTTATTTCTTGAAACTGAAATTAAAAATTTAAATATTTCATTCAAATTCTTTTTGATTTCAAAATAGCCAATTTGTTAGTCTAATTATAAGAACAATTTTGATGGTAAAAACATTTATCTAAATCAAGTAGTTTGTTTTTTAGAATTTTTTTAAATATCAATATGTTTTGAGTAAATTAACTTAAAACAAATAACTTTTTTTTAAATATTATTTTCGGAACTTTCCTGACTTGCATAATTTTTCATATTACATACATAGTTTTACTTAATATATGTTATAGTAAAAAAAGTGTGTACGCCACTAAATTTACTAATATATAAATGAGATTATTAATAAATGTTCTTATGCATTTACGCCCATTATAATATACAGTGATTCACCAAACATGCTCACTCCCATTTTCTATAATTTGTGGAGGTGTTGTAGTCCATGTGCTACAAGTTTAGTTAGTGAGGAGGAAGACATGTTACTGAATAAAAATAGGATGACATTATGTTGAACAATATGTTGAACAAAACAAAAAAACTCTATTTTAATTCTGTTGAAAATATAAATATCCAAAAAACGGGCCAAATGCGTTTATACTCAACAAGAAAACAAAGATTGCATAAACATGATATTCATAAGCCAACTGTAAACGAAACTATTGCTATTCGAGAAGGAATTGAGAGCGAAAACAATGAATATGTTAATATTCACCAGACATTTGATCATGGTTACCTATGATTGAGTGTGTTAGGATTTAGGAACATAATATTGTTATATCTTTGTTTTTATGAAATCAAATAGATATTTTAAAGTAAAGACATAAATTAGATTATTACGATTTTAACTCCATAAAACTTAAGCAATACTTATTAGACAAAAACATCTTGTTAAAAAAACCATGCATTTTTCTTGTAATGAATAATATTAAATAATGATTAACACTCAGTCACCAGAACACTAATCATTTGATCCACTATCTACTACATAGTACACACATTAGGACATTTAATTTGTACTCGTCAAATTTAAAGAATTTATGAAACCATAACCATATACTTAATATACACCGACATTTGTTGTCTCCGTCAAGTGACGTGACATTCGTCATAAGTACGTAACATAGGAAATTTTGCACTCAGCAGATCACGTCTAACTCTGTTAGTTTAAAAAAATAGAGCGAACTAACCTCTGATAAAATTTAAAGGTAAGATTGTTTTTTATTACATTTCAATGACAAGTTCACAATCTTCAAAATCAATTAATAAAGTTAAATAAAATTTAACTGTTATCGCAGATTAACTCTATGATATCGTTATTACATGATAAGCCAGCCAAGGGCCTTAGCACAGATGAAACCACAGAATATAATATAGATTTCAGAATATAATTATTTCGTAATCTATAATTCATAATAATTCATTATCTGCGGATGATAAGCCCACCGGCCCAGCGCTGCTCCAACGCCGAACCATAGATTATATTTATCTATGCTCCGAACTCGCACGACAGAACATCACGTGACCGTGCTAAGCACTACTGACCGAAAGATATTGAACTCGGTCGCCGGGCACTGTGGCCATGGTATAAAAAAAAAATTGACCTATAATAGGTACCTACCTATAATAAATTCCAAATTAATCATATCACCAGAGCCGTAGGGCCACGGATTCATATACTGGATACGCAACGATGCATCTTATCAATGCTTTTTTTGAGTCGTAGTCCTTCTTCGACTGCGGCAGGACTACTAGCGCTTTATAAGATCGTTGTTTAAGGTGGTTGTTATGTACGATTCGGCGGTGTTATATCTGTACGGTTGATAATACGAACCAAGTTCGAACATAATGTAAAAATTCACCGAAAGCTGAATATTGGCATACACCTACTATATACTTCATTAATGATCATACTTAAAGTTCTGACGCTTACCCTTCGTGCTTACCCTTCTACCCCCCCCCCCCGCCTTCAAAAGGGTGGTTTATCACCTTATGTGACACAACTATAGAGGTGATCGAACACTGATATTATTTCTATAATAATTTTTGAATTGTACCTCAATAAACTATCTTATATTTTTCACCAATGCTAAATGTTTAAAACGTCGTAGAATCATAGGCGTGTCTACGGTGGCAGCCTAGGGTTTTTTCACAGGTGCCGGTCAACCGAGTTTTAAGTCAGAGGGTTATAACATTTCTTTTTCTTTTTTTTTAACTTGATTTTTTTGTGGGTATGGGGTATCGTTATAATTACCATTTACTTACAAAGATTGATTTCCTGACTTCCGAAATCGGAAAAACCCACTATAGAGACCTGAGACAGACGACGACGATACAGTACGCATCTAGGTATTATATTGATATTATTGTTGTATTATTGTTGGTTTGTAGCTAGGTGGTGTAGGTAATCCAAGGATGATTAATATTTCTGGAGTTACCGTAGATTATTATTGTAAATAGATAATTTAGACTTTTTTTTGAAATTATGTAAATATTTCATTGTGGAGGGGGGGGGGGTTTAAAAAAAATACGGCTTTGGGTGTACAGGGCTTTTTTCCGTTCACTATAATAATAAGGTACCGCCGGTTATTATCCAGGCTGCCCCTGCCAATGAAGTCTAGTCACGCCTATGCGTAGAATGTTATTGCTCCGGATAAAGCTGGGGGGCTCGGCTCACGGATATCATACCAAAATTTTGGCAACGTGAATGTGCTGGCAACCAGTGCCGCAACTAGCGGGGGGACTGGGGGTGCGTAGCACCCCAAATAGGCCTCCTTTCCACTTAAGTGGGGCCCCCAAAAACACGAAATGTTTGCTTGATAATTATATTTATGCGTGGGAATTATATCAACCCATAGACATTGAGTAATAAAACTACAAGAATAAAATAGGAGTCTATGAAATAATATTAGAAGAGTATCATTAATTATCATTGAAAATACCGATAACCGAGTAATGAGTCTACTGGAGGTCACTGGATATTGTATATTTGTACGTTATAATAATATAATAATAATGCAGTTTTTGCCCTGAAGTTTCGATACAAAGATGTATTAAAATCATTAACAAGTATAATTTTAACTAGTGATAAAAAAGAAGAAAATAATAGAGCTAAAGGTCTGAAAAAAAGCTTGAATCTTTTAAATTTGTATTAATTTTATACTTTTATAATAATAAGAATTCTTATAAATAATAATTTCAAATACCTATAATATGTTTTTTCTGTCAGCAAGGTTGTTCATATTTAGTATTTAATACTTAGCTTATATATTGTGAATGTGTGTATATTATATAAAAAAAAAGATAGACATATCTTATAAGACGTTTTATATTATTTTATTTACTAGTTCAAATATTTAATATTTTTATGATAACAATTTATGACATTCATTAATCATTACAGTGTTAATGCTTAAAAATTAAGTTGAAATCACAAAAGTAAGTCATTTTTTAATGCATACTCTACTATTATGAAGGTTTAATGTTTAAAAAACAAGAATATTTAGAAAATAAAAAAATTGACTACTTTACAAAGCATTTTCACTAATCAAAGTAAAAATATTTTTTAGAAAAATTATAAATATAAATTATTAAGGAAATAAAATTAAGTTATGACAAAATCCCTTGAAGAGGGCCCACACAATAAAATTTGCACTAGGGCCCCACAAAGCCTAGTTGTGGCACTGCTGGCAACATCGCATAAAATATTCTATGCTGAATCGTGTTGCTAAAAAGGTATAATGCTCAATCGTTTTATGCTCAATCGTGCTTTACCGGTGTCGATAGCGGTTCATACCGCTGCTTATACGCAACCATCCCGGCACGCAAGTCAATTATCATAAACATGGTAGTTTTGAAAATCGATCATTATTGTTAAATATTAGCTAAAGTTAAAATTAGGATTCTAAATTTATTATATTTTAAAAACTCCTATAGTTCCGTCAGTCGTCACATTTATAGGTAGGTGTAGAATGTGTAGATACTCCTATTTCAATATTTAGTCATTTTATATTAGTCAGTGAAAGGAAGAACTCCTACAACAGTTCTACGGTGAATTGCTGATTATTATCAAATATCAATTATAATATTATACAAAACTAAAATAATTTACTCAATTGTAGTTCATAATATATTAATATAAGCATCAAGTTGTAACCTAGGTTTATACAAAATAATTGTTTATAAGAATGTAAGTAAGTATTAAATATCTAGTAGGTATACAAGAAGTCACTATTGACATTCGTTAGATTTTATCGATCAAATTTGAATTTAAATAATGTATAAACATTAAGACAGTTTGTTCAACGTTCGCCTATTTAAAAAAAAAAAATACATTTATTCAATTAATTGATTAATTAATTTAAAATCCTCTAAATCTTATTCGGAGTTAAGAAAAAGAAATAATAATTAATATTAGTTTATTATTGTCTTAAAAATTATCTTCACACCAAGTATCTATTTTATTTTATTTGTTTTAATCCCACGGACTATTTTTGTTAATCTAAGGTTAGATATTTATCACTATTATTATAGAGTAATTTGGACAACTAGCTTAACAGTGATATCGATAAAAAAATATCTTTAATTCGGTTTAATGATTAAACATAAATTTAATGAGTCTGAGAAATTTTATTTTCTAAAAAATCTTTTAGCATATTGAAAATATAAATTTATTTCTTAAATTACATTTTAAACGATTTTATTTTTATTTATTTTTATTAAGCTTTTAGTTAAGAACATTAACTGCTGTGCTAAAGTGTCTGCTTTTATTCCATATTTTAATTTTCAATCTGGATAAGAACATTTTTAATTTGTGATATTTCATATCTTGCTTGAAAATTTAAATATCGAATAAAAGCCGACGCTTAAGCACAGTTAATGTTCTAAACTAAAAGTTTAATAGTAGGTCTATAGTAAATATTAATAATTGATGATCATCATTCACTCTGATATAAAAACTAACAGCACATTATTGAAACTAGTGAACGAAAATTTGCTATGTCGTAGGTTTGTAATACGGAGACAACAAACTCACGTATAGTATTATTTTGAATTTTTCCCATTTTTTTTTATTATTCTCAATCATTTTTGTAATGGATGATTTTACTCTAAAACATAAACATAAAAGTTTCTGCATAAAGCGTTTTGTCTATATGTAGCTTGTGAGCCGGAGAGAGAAAACAAACAGTTCGCTGAAATGAATATATAGGAGAAAATCCCTAAAGCTATACCCAACCGTACTGATTGGTCAAAAATAATGGTTAATAATAATAAAAATATATATATATATATTCATAACATTTGAATGATAATGATTATATTATTATAATATTGAGAAATATTAATATTACATATTATTATATTACATGATATTGCTAAATGTATAAATATGTATTTATTTATTTATTTATTTATAAACGGATAGGTACTTACTTCCCTCTGGTAATAAAAATTAAAAGTACAGTAAGTTGAATCTCAATTTGACAAATATCATACTGAAATTAAATAATATTATATTATAAATGAGTTAATATTTTTTAAAACGAATCGTATTCCTGTTAATGGATCCTAACATCTTAAATTATTTTTTAACTAAAGTATTAATGTGTAATATACTACAATTATAATCGATTTTATAAGAAAATTCATAACTAATAATATTATCTAGACGAAAAAAAGAAATAACACCTCAATTATTTATACTTAGTGGGAGGTAATTTCGATTTTCGACGACTATATAAGTAACAAATTTGTTTAGATTTTACTGTAAAATTAAAGAATTATTTAATAGTTAATCATAACCCACCCCAAAAATTATTTCTATGTAAGCCACTGGAGTGAATTGACTTCTTATAAAATGTAAAGTTAAGATTAGTATCTAGGCAACACCATATTCTTTATAATATAATATTTTAATTTTAAAGCTTGTTTTGAGAACTTTATGATGTTCAATTTGTGTATATAAGTATTATTTGCATTGGGGATTTTGGATTTAATTTCCGTTAATATTTTTTCCGAGTACCCCTGAAATCCTATTAATGTCTTTATTAATTTTATTTTATTTCTCAACGAATTTTCCTTACGATTTCAACCGTTTAAGACTATTATTCAAGTATTGTTCATTTGATTTAATTTATTCGCACAGCTCTTTAACATTGTATATTTGTATGCTTAACAGTAACTCATTGTTTGTCGTCATCTGTTATCATAATAACTGGCTTAAACTATATCATAATATTATGTTTTAATTCGAAATTATTCATTATAAATCTGTGTTAAATATATCATAGCCGTGCGCATTACCGTGTCTCGTTAGAATTGGAATTGGAATTTCACGCCGTGAAATAAATAGATTATTATTATTATTATTATTATAAATAATATACCGAGCGCCTGCAGTGGTGTTCCTCACAATGTAATAAACATCAACCGGAAAACCTCGTTTTTGAACGCTTAATCGAATACTGGTATACAGGTATATATGGTTAGTCGTCCTGAGAGGGTAGTTTATATGCATAAAATCAAACCTAACCTGCCACCCACCCCTGATGTAGTATAGTGTTCCTGAGGCCGAAACAACACACTTCTCCTCTAAAATGTATTACGTCACTTGCCGTCGGATAGACGCCATCGCATAAATAATAATTACTTTCGCATATACGATTGACGCGTTGCTGCAGAGACCTACCCATATAAAATAATAATGATTTAGCCTTTTTTCCACGAAAATGTCCGTTCGATGTGCCAATATATGACGTAGATACCCTCGAAAGTTTTAATATTTTTCACCCATCACAAGCTATTATTGTTTTTATTCCTGCGTTTAATTTGTTTTTAGATTATGATAATTATTACTATCCCCGACAGCTCTATCCCCTGCGATGAAAAAATAGCTCAAAGCGTATGGACAAATCAATTGTTGCAACGCTACATGGCGAGTTAATGGAATATTTCGTTTTAACTCAGTCGAGTATTAATATGCATTGATAAGAAAAAGTCGATATGATTTTTGGTCCACTTACAGGTAATAGTTAAAAGTTAACACACGATTATTTTTAAGATTTATTAAGATACAAGAAAGTTTATTTTTTGTAGTTTATATCAGGTGATTCGTATTTAACGCAAGAGACACTCATTTTTCAAAAAGTATTGATGTTTTTTAAAATATTTTTCTTACATGGTTTCAGTAATACAAAGTTAAAAAAATAAATTTCTAAATATTTGTTATCCTGATAATTGTATTTCTTAAGTTTTTACTTTTTTGAATAAATTACAAAATACAGTTTTAAGTATTTGAATATATAAATACGAATTTAGGACGAGTGGTTTATGAGTTAGGTATTTAAAGTTTATGCGAGTAAAGTAGTGGACCAACATTTTGCGGCTTAACCACGTATAACCACGCTTAACCTCCATAAAAATTAAGTATTTTTAACTAAATACTTGATTTATATTTTCCTAAAACACCTAAAATATGATGCCAATATACTCTAAGAAACCTTCAAAATATATTCTTATTATATTATCTTGAAAAATTAAAAAATATGCTTGAATAATGAATAGACATCAATAGTATCTATGCTATATTTTTTAAAAATTATTTTTTACAACAGTCCTTTAATTAATAAGTGAGGTACACTTGAAACTTTTAATTAACTGTTTTTTATTTTGTATTGTTTATTTTAAAAACTTAAAAATCATACAATCGTAATTAAATACGCTAAATAAAATCAATATTTTTTTCTCACAATTTACAAAATATTTCAAAATAAGCAAAATATATATTATATTCCCTAACCCATGAAATATTATATGCAAATATGCAAAAAAACTTCTTCCTACGAACTCAGAATTGAACGAATCGTTCACGTTTTTTTACTCTCATAAGACTGCATACAGACTCAGCAGCGATATAATATGTAAAAACATAAAATCCGGTCTTTATTTATAACTCATAAACTACTCTTCCTAAATTAAATTTTTATGTATCAAAATACTCAGAAAAATATTCCGCTCTAGAAGATTAAATTAAAAATGTATGTTGTCATTCAAAAAAGTAAATAAAACTTAAAAAAAATTATAAGGATAAAATATATTTAAAATTATATTTTTTGAATCCGTCATTTTGTAACAACTTGAAACCATGTAAAAATAATTTCCAAAAACATAAATACTTTTTGAGATATTGGGCGGTTCATATATAAAATAATCACTCTGCTTATAGCAATATAGTCTAGGAACTTTTTTTTACCAACTCAAAACTATAATAGTGTTTATACAGTATAATATAACACCAGGAAGTAGTATTTTATTGAAGTTTTTCGTCACTAAAAATAACATAATTCACACCAGACATTCCGAGAAATATATATTTTGACATGAAAACGAAATCGATTGTGTACGAAAATAAAACAAATGAAATTGGAAACATAATAAATTGGCTCAATTTGTTGATTTCGCGCTGGTTAAAAAATAATTAATGAAGTTATGTTAGTAGTTAAATGGGTAGACCCAAAAGTAAATAATTAGGTGAAAAACGTAAAATTATTTTAACCTTAACTCTCAGCTTTGGGTAAAAGTAAAATAATTTTTTTCTCTCTGCAATGGCGTTATAATATTGTAATTTGTTATCTAAGTATAGGTATATTCATCTACCTACCTACTTATTTGAATTACAAATCGTTTTTCTAATATTTCACGTAATACATTTTCATAGTCTCGTAATATATTTTAAATTGTTATAGTGATATTATTGTGTAAGAGCATTGGGTGTTATTTATGAGGTTCTATTATTGACCGTGCACAAAAAAACGCGATTCACAGAATAGGAAATTAAGGTAATAAAACAAACATTAAATATACATTTTTAAAACTTACGTCTATAGGTAATTACGTGTCTGCGGGTAATTACGCGTCTATTCGAAAAACTGATGTCCAACTACGTCATATCGGTTCGTAAACTATTTGTATAGGACCCCCCCCCCCCCTTCTCCTCATCATAAATTACAAGTCAATATCTAAAATAAAACAGTGAATTCGAACTGTCTACGAATCGATTTCAAGACCTGGAGAGCAGTGTCATATAGAAAGTTGGTTGTGCCTATGACAAATGTGCAATAAGTTGGTGGGTGGGTGGGTGGGTGGATATAATGTTTAAAAAAAAGGGAGCCTCAGTTTTACTGTATATGTTTTACTACTTTGTAAGTAAAACGTATCTGCTACTGGCTAGGTAACATTTTCCAAGCTTGAATTAATGAATGGCACTACTTCGCACTACTACTACTTAAGTTCGGAAAATTGTTTAGAAGACTTGATGAAAATATCTTGTGTACAAGACATGGAAATTAACAAATAATATGCTAATATTAACGTATTTGCATCCAAGACTACTGCGAGTAAAAGAGCACTTATATTTAAGTCTAATAATAAAAAAATGTATTATTTGAGTATTATGAAATATATATAAATATAGTATTTGAAAACAATAAAGAAACTGATAGGTACATGTTTTACTTATTTGTGTATTATTTTCAATACAATATAATTTGTTTAATAGACAATACAAAAACTATACTTGGTGTATAAGATAGTAAAAATTATAAAAACAGGTGGGTGTTAAAAATTGTATGTGGAAGTGTCTAATGTCCTGGGTAAAATGTTGGACTTAAGTGCCACTGCTGGAGAGTGATCTAAACTTCTAACAGGCACGGCTCTAGAATTTTTTCCACAGGTGGCCGAGTAGTGAGTGGACCAGATATATTTTGTAAGTGGGCAAGAGTTTTTTCAAAAGCCACAGTTATTGCTCGGATAAATAATTTAATTTATTTTAACATAACAATATAGTCATATATTAGCACACATTTAACTTTTCATATCACTCGGTAGTTTTTATATTCCAAGTTCTAAATAGATACCTACCTAAAATTTATGAATTATTAAATGACTAACAATGTTTTAATAACCAATACTACCTGCATGGGCATACAATGGCTATATAATGGGTTTTTTTAATGTAAATAAAAAAATATTTTAACACAGACTTTAAACGGCTTCATTAAAAATGTATTTGACTCTTTTCACCCTGTCACCTTTTAACTTTAATTTCATAAATATATTTTTAAATGATCGTACTTTTTTTTTTTTCGTTTGAACCGACAGCAGAGGAGGATCTGTGTGAACACTACTACTCCTAAATGATCGTACTTAGTATTTGGACTGATACCAATTTAGCTATTTACCATTTTTGTCTTTGACTTGTAATTTTATTGTACTATACATGTTTGTCTTATATATATTTTATTTATATTATAAATTTATTTTTCTACTCACTAACTCACTCTACCAATTTTATGTGTGTCATTCATATAAATATAGAAGGTTGCCTGACACGAAAAAAAGTGTTGAAAAAAATTAATCTAAAACACTTCTGGAAGTGACTTACGTCCAGTGGCGTAACAAGGGTGAGACGAATAGGTACTTACCTGTACATTTTTTTTTTAAAATACTTTACATATTATATTTGGAGATGAAAATATTTTTATATTTTTACTTAATCTTTTATTATTTATCCAGTACCCGTCCAGTCTGTCGAAATTGGTAATAAATTAATTATTATCAACCAAATAGGTATACCATTTTCTAGTGGAGACTGACTAGGTGTGGACTGGGCCACTACTGTGCAGTTGCGCAGCAGGCTGGTGTCATAATAATCCGTCATTTATAATATTATCAAGGCTGGGCATTAACGAGTTAAGGAGTTAAAGTTAAGTTAAAGAGTGAAGTTACTTTTAACTAAGTTAATTAACGAGTTACTTTTTTCCCCATCATATTCAGTAACTTAACGAGTTAATTAATTTTATTGGCACGTTAAGTTAAATTTTTTCCCAAACCACATATTTAAAATTAATTCAATTTTGTAAAATTAATTATATAAAAAAACACGAAATATTAAATATATTTTAGTAAATAATAATTTATAATAATAGTAAGTTATTATATTGCATATTCACAGAAAATATTATATAACTATATTATAGAGGGAAATATAACAATTTACTCAGTACCTATCCCATACACGAGATATAAGTGATACAACCTAACCTATACCTATACCATTATTAATATTATTAATTATTATTATATCTTATGTAAGCTTTAAAAAAGGTAGTTAGGTATAATTATAAATTTTATTTTAAAAAAAACTTATTTTAACTAAGTTAAGTTACTTTTATTTTATAATTAACTTGTAACTTTTACAAGTTAAAAAAATGTCAACTTGTTCAGCCTTGAATATTATGTTCAACCGTATTGAAGGTTTATTGTATTTCGGACATCGATCACGGGCACTGTGTAGATAATTTTGTGTATCTACTCAGAAAAGTCAGATTTGTAAACTGTAATAAAGATCATATTAATTAATAATTACAATAATTGTTATCAATGTACCATTGAAAATAATTACAAAAATTGTTATCAATGTATAGGTACCATTGCTTATTTGTATTGTTAACATTATTTGTTCAGACTTTCAGAGTATTTAAACTGAACTCACGGATTCTCATATGAGTTAATTATTAATTAATATAGAAATACAATTTTGAACATACCTAACTTACAAATTAAGTTTGAGCGAAGAATTTAAAGAAATTTAAAAATACATTTTTTCGGATATATTCAAAATAGCCAATTTGTGAATTTGATTATAAGAAAAATTTTGATAGTAAAAACATTTATCTAAGTCAAGTAGTTTTTTTTAGAATTTTTTAAAATATCAATATTTTTTTGATTAAATTAATTTGGAACGTAATAACTTTTTTTTTTAAATATTTTTTGGGGAATTCGCTGACATGAGTATATTTCTTAAATTATTTACTTATTATCATATAATTTTAACAATTTTTGTCATAAAATCTTTTTTTTTTTTTTTTTGGTCAGGTCTGTCTGTGTCACTTTCTATGGTATATATTAAATATAAAATGATGTAAATAATGTATTACATGACTATTATACGATAATGTATAAATATTAATATTACCAAAGGATAGGATATTATTGATACATTATTATGATGATATAATATGATTACAATTAATATTATAAGATTGTAGGTATACAATATACATACAGTAAATTATTAGTGCTACGATATAATATGTATTAAGGTCTTGTACTTTTGGATTTAAATCGCTGTATTTTGGGTGCATACTTAGAAATGTAAGATCTACAAGCTGTAATAAATTTAAAATGTGTTTTTGCATGTTAGTTTAACCAGGGCCTAATTTAATAATTTATGGATCCAGTACAATTTACAATTTTGGGCCTCAAATTGTTCTTCTCTATTTTCTTCAATGCTAAAATAAAATGTATGCATAATATATTTTTAAATTAATATTGTATGTAATTAGTTGCTTATATATGAGTACCTAGTTGGATCAATACTCAATAGAATAAAATTCTTAAAATTTTGATTATTTAATATACAAGAACACTACACTTACAATGCGTCTAATTAATGTTTAATATTTATTCCAGTAAATATATAAATAATTAAAAAAATTTTTGATCATTACACTTATATATCAAACTAAGTGTTTTTAAGTCAAATTTAATTTCATCTAATTACAAACATTTCGATTGTGCGCTAGTAGATAAACTAGTTCTAAACCTAAATGTATCTAAACTACAGTGTAGTTTTTTTTGGTTTTTCATGACGTTTATTCTTTAATTTTCTGTTCATTGAACCACTCAATTATTTTTTTGACATTTTAAATTATTAAAAATAATAAACAAATGACAATTAATAGACATACAATAAATACGAGTGACGTATATCACGTTACTACACAAGACAATAACTTCAATATATTAATATTACGACGACAAAAACGGCAATTAGATTTTGTAATCAGCAAAGTTGATTGAGGTCATCGTTTTCAGCCCACCAAATATCCAACTAAAATCCAAATCTATTTTGTTTTTCCAAAGTATGATAAAATGTATACAATTAATTTTATATGCCTGAAGTCGGTATGCCCAGTACAAATGTCCCATTTGTCCTTGCATAAATATGGCACTGAGTTTAATGGTACTTAAGAAATAAAATTGCTCTAACTTAACATGTAAGTTATGATCAAAAACTTCAAAATGCTTAATTTTTGGGAAAATCGTGTTTATGAGTTTAAAATATTTTTTTTATAAATATTAGAATTTTTATGATCAACGTGTTGGAGAAAGCAGAATTTACTTATCTTACTTACTTTTTTTGTAATTGTTAATAGACCACTTAAAACCTACAGGTCTAATTAAGTTTCTTATTAACAATAACATAAAAATTAAATGGTTAAAATAATGTTTTAATGTGTGAAATACTGCTATAATGAATTATTTAAAGAATCGGCCAGTAAAATTCCGTAAAATAAAGACTCAAGCATTTCTTAACCAAAGATAGGAATTTACCTCACAGCGTATTATCTACATCGTGATCGTACAGGACTTGTAGTAGGTACATACGAATAATTCCCGAAATGTATGATCAGTTAATTTGAAAGTAGATTCAATTTCAAGTAGATTCAACTTTCTTCACCTGCAGCAGCATTCACTAATAATTATTTTGAACCACAATCAGCAAAAATATTTTTGTAGGTACCTGAAATCGAGTCGCGATCAATTATTGAAACGGGTCACCAAAAAATTGAAACTTTGATCATATGCGTAATCAAACAATACAATGTAATTAACAATTGGACCCTCCATTAATATATAAGTTATACGAGTAAAAATAAATGAATGATGAATCTCGGACGGGTGGGTGGATGGGTTAGCCCCCCCCCCCCCCCTCGCCCACATTGAAAATAATTTTCGAAAAGGTCGCATAAAAATTGAGTAAATATATCTTGGGTCGCTCTATACCACGCTGTTATAGACCATAATATATTGCGTCTATTATGGCGGGTAGGTAATGTAACTTCCCCTCTCCCACCTGTCACTCTCTCACGCCCGTCCGGTGTGCTTTCTGTTTATATTTACGAGGTCTCGGGGACTCGACCTCGGTGTGTGTAAAGTCCGTTAACCGACGCTGCATCAAATATTCCAGTGGCGTAGCCACGGTGGGCGGGTGGGCAGAGGAGCCATGCCGAACACGACAATGTAGAAAAATAAATATTGACCTCTTTAATAAAAAATAAGCACTCTCCGAGAAGAATGAAAGTTTTGGATTGGACTTGGACACAATAATAATAAAATTATATCGCATATCGTACATATCATAAAGATGTACGTATAAAATTGTTTCCGAGAAATGAGAATATAAATAAAAAGTTGTAATAAATGTTATTTATTTCGGCGGGGCTTGTATTAATCTCTAGTGCAAACAATAGGAATTTATTTTTACGAGGTTTTTTCTGTTGGGGCTTCCCTTTAAGAGATCCTGGCCACGCCAAAGAAATGTTTTTTAATTATTTAACAGAAAAAAGTGTTTGTAAATAATATACTCTCAAAGCTACATTTGTCCTACTCATCACTTCTCACTTAAATTAGTATAGTATAAAGTACCTAAAGATATTATTGTTATACCGGGTGATTCGTTTATCATAATTCAACACACATTATTTAAAAAAAAAATGTTTTTGAAAACAAAAAAAAAAAATTATTATTATAACTCATAAACTACCTACTCATCTTAAATTCGATTTTTGTGTATCGAAATACTCAAAATATAATTCTGCTTTCGAAGATTAAATTAAAACTGTACGTTGCAATTCAAAATAGTAAAACAACTTAGAAAACTATAAGGATGAAAATATATTTATTTTTCTTAAGTCTTACATTTGTAACAATTTGAAACCATCTAAAAAAATATTTTCAAAAACATAAATACTTTTGAATAATGAGTAATGAATGTCTATTACCTACCTTAAATTACCCGGTATTCATATAGGTACATTTTTAAAATCAACAATTTTTTTCACATTTAAATATTATTTGAGAATAATATTTTTCTATATTTCCTATTTCTTATGTAATTTCATTAAAATTGAATGCACACGTCCTTGAAGTTTGCCCTTTGACTTTACTCAAAGATTTTGAAAATTATGCTCAGAGTTTGCAAGTTACTTGAAAGGCTATTTTCGAAATTTACTGACATTTTTTGGCACGACCGTGACAGGGCCGACTTAATGCAGCCCTTCAAAGTCAACACAGAAAGTCCACACCTATTTTAAAAAAATTGTCTACAGTTACCGAGTGTATGCAAGTCCATTCTCAGAATTTTAAACTATGTTCCTCGGTGAGAACGAGCTTTCAAAGTCTTATAAGCTCAGCCCTTAAATATTGCAGCAGTTAATACAATGCACATTTAACCTAAACAATATCATGACAACCCCTGATAACACAACTCTACTTCCTAGTTTTCTGTTAATAAGATATAACAAAATATTATGATTATTGAGTATGGATAAGCAAGGACGTGCTCTGGGGGGAGGGGGTCTGAGGATATACCCCCCTCCAACTATCAAAAAAGCTGAGCACGCCACTGTGGGTAGGTAAAAGGGTACTGCAAGAGTGCAAGACACAGCTAGTGGTTTCTGTTTACCAACATACCTAACATAATAGTTCAATAGAAGCATAATAAATATATCGTTTTTAATCAATTTTGTTTTTATTTTATACATTTAAATACAATAATATATGATATTAATACATATTTCTTCTTTTATTATTATTATTGTTATTATTCTTATTCTTATTATTTATAATTTATATTATTATTATTGTTCTATATAAATTACTGATAATGTACTTATATAATATTAATATATTATATACATATTATTATACAAAAAAGGTGCTCTGCTGTACAGTAGGTTACAAGTGGGTCACTGTATAATGGATGGTATTAAATTTTACTTCAATGATATAATATCATTGTATAAGATAAACGTATCTGAGTGGAGACGGTGTGTCATTCTAGGTATAGGAGATATTATATACTTATCTATGGTATTAAAAAAAATTTTCTTATAATAGGTACCTATAATAAATTCCAAATTAATCATATGACAATATCCATTAGATACTTATAACGCATTATACATCAACAACAAACCCTTATACTATCATAGATATGTAATAGTCTACTTGAGAAGTTTCAAGTACCTGCCCAAGAATAATATTATACAATCACTACAAAATAACTAAAATAGTTATTCGAGGTTTTTTATTATGTAATTTCGTCCAAATTTGAACTTAAAATGACTATAAAAATAAACTGTCCTTCTGTATTTTTTAGATTTTTGGTAACAGAATTAACTACTTACTTGGAATCTTGTTTTAAATTTTAATCCTTAGATATAAAAGTTGAACATTTTATACATTTTTAACCACAAACAATTATTCAATTTTAAATTTTGTCAAAATTCAATCTTTGAATGCTTAAAAAAAAAAATTGTGCCCATGTACTTTTAATATTTTTTAACTTATATTGTAACAATATATCAGGCGCCTTGCATTACATTTTTACACTTTTTTTTTCCCAACAGATAAAACTTTATTGATATTTATAGAAAATAAAAACTAAAGACATTGAAAACTGAAAATCTCCGTAAACAGCTCAAAAAGAATAAAATAACAATAAATAGTTAGGTATGTTTAAAATTTGATGCTGGGACACTACGTAGGTACCTACCAATATAATTTTAACTAAATATTGTTGACATAACAACAGAAAATTTGTTTCACATTAATTAATTGACAAGAGACCGTTATGGAGGTGGAGCTATAAGATAATATTTTTGCCCCAAGTTTAGACCTATAGGTACTGTAATTCTGTGTAGCTGGTACTTGGTAGGTAAGTATAAAATATTATTATTTTAACAGTGTATCACAATCGAAAAGTGACTGAATAAGGTAGCTAATAAGCATAGACATATTAATATTAATATGTCGATGGTAATAAGTGCACTTACAGTTTTATGGTCTGAAGTGCCTACCTACTAGCTATTAGGCACCTATTTCAGAACCTACATAATATATTATGAATTTCGTGCATTTAATTCCAGTAAAGTATTTTTCCACCTTTATATTTTCCAATGTTAGGTAAGCATATGGGTAGTATATTTATGTAATTTTGTAAGGTATTTTATTACCTACGTTCCCGTATAATATTTTCATGTGTAGGTACCTAATACTTTCCGGATTATTACCTTAGTAAGTAATACTTTTCTGATTTTATTTTATTCCCGTTAAATACTTTCTCGATTAATTCATTCCATAATTTTTCGTGTGTAATTTTTCTCGTGTAAATGTGTAATGTTTTTTTGCAAATAATTAGAATTATTGCAATTAAATTTTTAACTACAAAATAATTAATCAATTTTAAATTTGATACATTTTGTCAAAATTTGATCTTTAAATACTAATAAAAAAAAATTGTGCCTATGTATTTTTAATATTTTTCAACTACTATTGTAACAATATATCAGGAGCCTTGTATTATAATTTTACACTTTTTGACCCAACAGATAAAACTTTATAAATTTCCGTAAATAGCTCAAAAAGCCTCAAAATATTTTGAAAATTTTATCAGGTATAAGAATTGATAAAATAAACATTCAGTGAAAATTGAATGTAATCTAGAGTAATTCGTTTTTGAATTATATCAAAATGAGAAAATCGTTTCATGGGAAATTGAGTGAATAACAAATTTTGTAAAATTATGAATTTAAATGCTCTTAAAAATTTAATTTCACTTTCCGGTAGACATTGTTTTTTTGATAAAGGTAGGCAAATTTATGAGTAATCTTGTATTACATTTTAAAATCTTAGATTTAAAACAAAAAATTTTTACGAATTCTTAACTCAAAATAATTTGCTAATTTTCGTGATTTTTCCATATTTTATCAATTTTTGAACTTTAAATGCTTATAAAAAAAAACTGTGACTATCTAAGGATTTTTAATATTTTTCATCTACCTTTGAAACAATAGACTAGGAGCCTTCTATTAAATTTTCAAGCTATTTTAAAAACAAATACAATTTTATTTATATTCTTAGAAAAAAAACTAAAAAAAAATTAAAAATTAAAATGTCCATAAACAGTTCAAAACAAACTATAATATTTTGAAAATTTCATCGTGTATAGAAAATGTAAATATAAACAACCGGTGAAAATTTCATGTATATACATTTATTTGTATTAGATTTACACCAAAAACCAAAATCGATTTTTTGGAAAACCGATTTTGCGTAAAAATTCCTGTTGTTCCTTAATTTTTATGTTGTTTTCCCCGGTGCTCGTGAAAACTATTGGGAATTTTAAAATTTGACCCTTTAAATGCACCAACTAGATTCACTTTTCCATCGAAAAAGATACTTTTGAAGAAAATCGAAGTAGTTTTACTGCCCCAAACCGTGATGACAGACACAAAAATAAATATAAAATAAGAAAAATAAAAAACACACACATATCATTGTAAAATCAATACATTCATCGTTCCACTCAGAGTCTAAAAAAACCGTAATTGGAATTTATTTCCGTATTAAAGAAAATATTATTATTATTATATGCATATGATTTACCTACTGTGTTATTTACCAATTAGTTTTAAATAATAATGTCTTAGTGGAATTGACACAATTCGACTCATAATCGCTCAAATTGTTCAATGCGGTATATTCTTAAATAAAATGAAAATAATTCTTATTGTTGTATTACTCGTGGATGTTTAAAATATGTTTTTCAATAATTATTTCTCTTTATTTAAGATGAATTTATATACTAATATGGAGGTCCTATCATACCGGTCTGCGTTTACATTTACAAACACCATAATATTGCGTAATAAATTAAGTACCTACGCTAGTTGTAGGTAAGCACTATAACATATTAATAATGTTTCTATACGAGCTTTTTTTAATAACTTTTTTGGCACTAAACGCATAATATGTGACCTAAATAATCTCAGTGACCATTTTGTGATCGACATCACATGCTGTGGCCTATTGTATATAGGTACTAAAATATAATTTTATAGTTTTATATCTCGCACAGTATAAATGCATTGCGTGCGCTCTGTCGAAAAATAATTTTTTCAGACATTTTATAATACACTAGAAAATGTATTACGATAGGTTTACAATACGCATCAATAATTTTATCATCTAAAATGTTAACACTTATAAACAAAATAATGCAGTTCGTACATGCCTTAACAAAAAAAATAAATCCGGATCCACTAAGAACAATTATGTAGAACTTAATGTTTTAAAGATAAGTGTCTTGTACAAAAAATTTGCTATATGTCATACTCTAAAAAAATATTCTCCGCCGAATGATATAAGAAATAAGCGTGAAACCATAGCTTATGATATTAAGATTAATTATCCAAAAAAAAATATAGGCCAAAAATTCATCGACTATCTGGGACCAAAACTATTCAACACCTTAAACTTTAATGTTAAAAAATACTTAAGAACAAATACTAAAATTAATGTAAATAGATATATAAGTGAAACATTGTTACATGAGCTTTAAAATACTTGTAAACTTTGTATATTATATTAGGTACTCTATGTATATAGTATATATGATCTGTGTATTAAGATTTTCAAAAATGCTGTACTTATATTTAATATTTTTCTTTTCTCTCTTTATTTGTACTTTTTAAATCTGTTTTCATTAGTATATATAGATAAATAATATTAATTATCATTACAACAATAAATTCATAATTCATAACTCTCTACTTCCAACACAAGCTTTGCTTACAGGAAGTAGATAAACCATTGTAATTGTATGATTGTGATTATAAAAATATGTAATAAATGGTTTTTTTAAAATAAAAAAAAATATCGTATAATATAATGTCCTTATTTTTTTCGTTCTCCAGTCGGCGATGTTTAAACCTCGCGGTGCATCGATGACATTTCATCGGAAATTCGATTTAATGTTTGTATAGTGTTAATAATCGTATATGCGAAATGCATTCACAAAAGTTTTAATGTGATGATATAGTATCGAACGAATAATCGTATTTATAAATTATGATATAACTTTAATGGTTAATAGTATTTAAAGTTTAAGCTATAGAGGCATGGATTTATGGTTCACTTGCACTCCGCTCATATATATAAACTTTAAAAGCTTCTCGATAAAATACCATTCGTTTAATATGTTTAATGTTTGTACGTGGAAATTTATAAACGAAAAGGGAGTGACGAAGCCACACTTGGTCACCTGCGGCCGATGGTATTATTATGACAACTTGACGAAAAGTCGTAATATAAAAAGTAATAAAAAACGAGTAATACAATTTGTATGTAGGTATAAAAAAATAATATTATATTGTTTTAACTATAATAGATGTCTAATATAAACGACTGTTTAAATTCTCTAATTTGTTTTTACGAACATTATATAAAAAAAAAAAAAGGTTTATAAAACGAAACAAATTAATACGTATATATATCTATACTTTTTGTATTTAAAATAACCATTTATTACTATTTATAAACCAACATCGTACAATTAATATGGTTTATCTACCTCCCATAAGCAATAAGCTTGTGTTGGAGGTAGTGAGTTATTTTGGTGAATTTTAATATTTTACTGATATGTAATATTATTTATTTGAATACATAGGCACTAAGAAAAAACGGATTTAACAATAAGAACAGAGAAAAAAGAAAAACATAAGAACGGCATTTTTGAAATTTGAATACATAGGACATATATGCTATACATAAAGTAATACACTATATAAAGTTTACAAGTATTTTAAAGCTCACAGAACAATGATTGACTTATATATCTATTTACATTAATTTTAATATTAGTCCTTAAGTATTTTTAGATTCTGAGTGGAACGATGAATGTATTGATTTTACAATGACGTGTGTTTTTTTTTTAACTTTTTTTTGTGTCGGTTTACACGATAAGTAGTTGAAATAATGCCTCGATTTTCAACTTCATAAACACGTGAATATCGTTGGTGCATTGGGGAGTTCAAAATTTAAATTTCCCAGTAATTTTCAATAGCGCCAAAAAACAAAAAAAAAATTAAGAAAACACTGGAATTTTTACTAGATACATGACATTTTCACTGATAGTTTATATTTGCATTTTCTATGCACCATACAATTTTGAAAATATTTTGACTCTTTTTGAGCTGTTTACGGACAATTACAGTTTTCAATTTATTAAGTTTTTTTTTTATCTATAAATATCAATAAAGTTTTATCTGTTGGGCCAAAAAGTGTAAGAATTTAATACAAGGCGCCTGATATATTTTTACAATATAAGTTGAAAAATATTTAAAATACATAGGCACAATTTTTTTTTTATAAGCATTTAAAGAACGAAGTTTGAAAAAATTTATCAAATTTAAAATTGAATAATAATTTTGCTGTTAAAAATTTATAAAATGTTCAACTTTTATATCTAATTATTGAAAATTTAAAACAATATTCCACGTAAGTAGTTAATTCTGTTACCAAAAAATTAAATTAATAAGTTCAAATTTGGACGAAATTACATATTAAAAAACCTAGAATAACTTTTTTAGTTATTTTGTTGTGATTGTATAATATTATTCGTAGGTACTTGAAACTTTTAAAGTATATTACTATATATCTATGAATTATGATAGTATCACGGTTTGTTATTGATGTATAACGCATTATAAGTGCCTAATGGACATTGTGATATGATTAATTTGGAATTTATTATAGGTACCTACCTATTATAGGTCAAATTTTGGTTTAGTACCATAGATATGTATAATGTATATAATATGTCTTATACCTAGACTGAGATACCGTCTCCGCTCAGAATCGTTTTTTCTTATACAATGATATTATATCATTGAATTCAAATTTAATACCATCCATTATACAGTGACCCACTTGTAACCTACTGTACAGTAGAGCAACCTTTTTTTTACATTTAAGTTTAAAGAGTTGAATAATATTTTGGTCCTAGATTTTCAATGAATTTTTGGTCCATATTTTTTTTTGCATAATCGATTTTTATGTTATAAGCTATGATTTCACGCTTATTACGTATATCATCCAGAAGGGAAATTTTTTTTTAATGTAAGACATATAGCAAATTTTTTGTACAAAAGACTTATCGGCAAAACATTAAGTTCTATATAATTATTTTTTTGTGGATCCGGATTTATTTTTTTTTTTAAAACAGGTACGAACTGCTTTATTTTGTTGGAGGCTTAGTGAATTAAGTATAGGTACTATCTGTTGTACCACCCCATACAATTATTCCATATCGACATACAGACTGGTATAGTGACATGTATACAATTCTCATAGTGTCATTAGAAATTATTTTATTAAAGCCATATAATTTAAACGTAATTGTCATTAGTCGAGTTATAATGTTTAATACATGCATATTCCATCTCATATTGTAGTCAAACATCAAAGGCATCAAACCCAAATATTTTATTTTATTCACTCTATTTATTGTGGAGTATCTTGGATTGTCTCTTTTATCATAGTTACAAGCTTTTAAATGTTGAAATGTAAAATTTGAGAAACTATAAATTGAAAACGCCATAAAGAATGTTTTATTGTAGTTTATTGTTATTTTCTAAAAAATTGAGTTTTTGTATTAAACAATTTAATTCATTGATTGCTTACGTATGCACTATTTCCCATGTTTTATCTGAAAATAATAAGCACGTATCATCCGCATAGGTAATTATTGATCCGTCAAATTGCATATTACATATTATACTATTTGTATAAATTATAAACAGAACCGGACCAAATACACTTCCTTGTGGTGCACCACAATTTATTTTCATATAATTACCTATTATACACTTTAAAGTAACCATCTGACTTCTATCACTCAAATAGCTTGAAAACCATTTTAAACTTTCATTAACAATACCAAATCCAGGCATTATATTTAGTAATTCGTTATGTTCAACGGTATCGAATGCTTTCGCAAAATCTAAAAATACAGCAATTGTTTTTTTACCATTATCTAGTGCATCATAAATATATTTTGATTCCATGTACAATGCATCTGTAGTTCCTACTCCCGATCTGAAGCCATATTGATTTTTCGAAAGCAGTTTATTATTTTCTAAAAATGTCATTAATCTTGACTTAACACATTTTTCAAGAATCTTTGCTAAATTACTGATCAACGATATTGGACTGTCATTTTTTACTACTAATTGTTAATCCCCATTTTTAAAATTGGTTTAACAATAGTTTTTTTAACTGTGATGGAAATATTCCTTCTTTTAAGCTATTGTTATAAATAAAAATTATTGGATCTATTTTAAACCGTGATATAATTTTAATAGTTTTACCGTTATATTGTCAAAACCTGTTGCCGTTTCTTCATCTTTTAAATTATTTATTAACATTATAACATCATTTTTATCAACAGGTTTAGTGAAAATGGTATTAAAGTTCATATCATGAGGATAATGTACTTCTATCTGATGAGATTTAATACATTTCTTAGAAAATTGTGAGCCAACTGTAATGAAATACTCATTGAATGCATTGCATGCTTCAGTTGGTTCATTATTAACATAAATTATTCTATTAAGAATTGCTAAGCATTTTATAGTATCTTTATTAATAGCCTTGTTACCTATTACTCCGTTAATTAGCTTCCATGTAGCTTTTGGATTATGCGATACCGAGTTGAATTTGTTTTCATAGAAATTTATTTTGGCCTCTCTTATAAGTGGATTACGTTTTTTCCTATATATGATTTATAATATTTAACTAATGCATTATTTAAAGGACGTCTTTTGATTTTCATCGAAAGTTCATTTTTTTCGTGTTGAACACAACAAACCTGCAGTTATCCAGTCTTTAATTCTGTTGTTTTTTGAAACTATTTTTTTTTCACTCGTACATGCTTCAATAATATAATTTAATTTATCACGAAAATTCTTAACTGCGATATCAATATTAATTTCATTATAAACACAGTCCCAAGTCTCCTGTATGATGGATGGTATTAAATTTGAATTCAATGATATAATATCATTGTATAAGAAAAACGATTCTGAGCGGAGACGGTATATAAGGTAGTCTAGGTATAAGAGATATTATATACTTATCTATGGTATTAAAAAAATGGACCTATAATAAATTACAAATTAATCATTACACAATATCCATTAGGTACTTATAACACGTTATACATCAATAACAAACCCTGATACTATATATATAATATAGTGTACTTTAGAAGTTTCAAGTACCCACGAATAGTATTATACAATCACGACAAAATAACTAAAATACTTATTATAGGTTTTTTATTATGTAATTTCGTCCAAATTTGAACTTAAAATTTCTATAAAAATAAACTGTGCTTATGTATTTTTTAGATTTTTTGGTAACAGAATTAACTACTATAATCTTGTTCTAAAAATTCAATCCTTAGATATAAAATTTGAACATTTTATACATTTTTAACTACAAAATAATTATTCAATTTTAAATTTGATAAATTTTGTCAAAATTCGATCTTGAAATGTTTATAAAAAAAAATTGTGCCTATGTATTTTTGATATTTTTCAACTGCTATTGTAACAATATATCAGGAGCCTTGTATTAAATTTTCACTCTTTTTTACCCAATAAATAAAATTTTATTGATATTTATAGAAAAAAAAAACTAAAAAAATCGAAAACTGAAAATGTCGGTAAACAGCTCAAAAAGAGTCAAAATATTTTTAAAACTTTATCAAGTATAAGAATTGATAAGAGAAACATTCAGTGCAATTTTTGTGTATCTTGAGTCATTCGCTTTTGAATTACAACAAAATAAAGAAATCGTAAAAATGTAATTTACAGAAATGTATGCAGGATTATAATAGTTTATAATACAGAGTAGTAAATTTTACACACATCCAAACATATATTTTATTACATAATAATTTGTATCAAAACATCTCATTCGACTAGTATAAGTGTAAGTTCTCGGACGTTAACAAATAACAACACGATAGATATTAAACTTAAAATGAATTAATAACAATTAATAGTTAGGTACGTTTAAAATTTGATGCTGTGACACTAGGTAGGTCACCTACCAAAGTGATTTTAAATACCTATTGTGAACATAACAACACAAAATTTGTTTCACATTAATTAATTTACAAGAGATCGTTATGGAGGTGGAGCTATAAGATAATATTTTTGCCCCAAGTTGGCTCATTCGACCTATACTGTAATTCTGTGTAGCTTGTACTTAATAAAAATAATAATAATAATTTATTTACGGAAATAAATTCCAATTACAAAAATATTGTAGTGACAGTACAATATTAGACAAATTAAATAAGGTAGTGTTAAATAAATCTAAGTCTTTAGTTGAATTAGCTGCTGACATAAGTATATTTGCAGGGGTATATAGCATATAGTTTGAAGAGAAAGAGGAAAGATAAAAAGTGGAATTATTTCTGGAATTAGATTGGTTTACTCTAAAATTTAAACGTTCGATTTTTTCGGGACAATCTATAATATTATGTAATAATGTATATAAAAAATGTACAGTTTAAGATAATAAATCTTTTATTTAGGGGCATTATTTTAAAATAATAAAATACTAACTTTTACTAACTTGGTAGGTAAGTATAAAATATTATTATTTTAACAGTGTATCACACTCGACAAGTGACTGAATAAGGTACCTAGGTAATAAGCATAGACATATTAATATTAATATTCCTATGGTAATAAGTGCACTTACAGTTTTATGATCTGAAGTGCCTACCTACTAGCTATTAGGCACCTAATTGAATACCTACATAATATATTATGAATTTGGTGCATTTAATTCCAGTAAAGTATTTTTCCACCTTCATATTTTCAATGTTTTCCAAATATAGGTAGTATATTTGTGTTATTTTGTAAGGTATTTTATTACCAACATTCCCGTATAATATTTTCATGTGTACCTACCTGATAATTTCCGGATTATTACTTTAGTACGTAATATTTTATTCCCGTTAAATACTTTCCCGATTAATTCATTCCTGCCTAATAATTGTTCGTGTGTAATTTTTCTCGTGTAAATGTGTAATGCTTCTTTTATTAATATTTAGAATTATTATGAATTATTACAATTACATTTCTAAATACAATATAATTATTCAATTTTAAATTTGATACATTTTGTCAAAATTTGATCTTTAAACGCTTATAAAAAAAAATGTGCCAATGTATTTTTAATATTTTTCAACTGATATTGTAACAATATATCAGGAGCCTTGTATTCAGTTTTTACACGTTTTGGCCCAACAGATAAAACTTTATTGATATTCATAGAAAAAAAAACTAAAAAAATTGAAAAATGAAAATATCCGTAAACAGCTCAAAAAGAGTCAAAATATTTTCAAAATTGTATGGTGTATAGGAAATGCTATTATAAACATTCAGTGAAATTTTCATGTATCTATAGTTATTCGTTTATGAATAACAACCAAATAAGGAAATCGCTACATGAGAAATCGAGTGAACATCCAATGTTGTAAAAATTTGAATTTCAAACGCTCATAAAAATTTAATTTGACTGTCTGGTAGACATTGTTTTTTGATAAAGATAGACAAACTTATGAGGTAGCTTGTATTACATTTTCATATCTTAGGTTTAAAAAGAAAAATTTTTACGAATTCTTAACTCAAAGTAACTCGCTAAGTTTCATAAATTTTCCATATTTTGTCAATTTTTGAACTTTAAATGCTTATAAAAAAAAAACGGCGACAAAGTATTTTTAATATTTTTCATCTACCTTTGAAGCAATAGACTAGGAGCCTTCTATTAATGTTCATATCTTCTATTATTAGTGTTCTGTCTTGTAGCGATTTATCGTTATTTATTATGCCATTAAGATATATCAAAAATTCATTACTATCAAGTGACGGTGACCTATAAATACATAAAACTTTAAGTGGAACATTACATGATCCATCAACAATTTTTAAATTTATAATATTAGTTACTTCGATAATTCGTTAAAATCTACGGAGAAATTGTTTTTTATAAGAATAATGATACCATCATTGTTGTTTCTTTTTATTTTACTGAAGAACATTTGGAAACCTGGCAAATTATAAGTACTAATTATTATTTATGTCATGCCATATTTCAGTTAGTATAATTACCTATAGGTACACGACAAAAATTTACATTATTTTCAAAAAATATCAGATACTGATCAAAATTCATAATCATTCTAATATTAATACAAAATATATTTAATAAACTGTTTGCGCGTATAGATTGAAAGTATTAAAAATTCCGATATTGAGTTAAGGTATTTTGTTTTATAGTTTAAATATGAGGTGATGGAACCGAGAATACTCATGGTTTTTTTTATATATATATTATTGACAATGCAATTACTAAAATCTATTGTTATCAATCAATAAACAACAAGTTAAACATTGGTGGTTTCCGATATTTTAACGGAGATCTTAGAATCTTTGAACCAAGTAAAGTTATAACCATACCCACGAGCTGTTGTTCTAATTTTGTAGAAAAGATGTCTATTTGTTTCCGTTAGTTATTTGTTGATGTATATATTTGAGTTTTACCATTCCACACAAACTTGTTTCGTTGTTAGTTTCGATTTTCTTGCTTCATTTATAAGGTTTCGTTTATTTTCTTTAGAATTAATAGTCGCAACAATTTTTCTTAGTTTATTATTACCGCCCGAATAAACTCTAAAAGCTTATTGTACTGAAAGCTCGACTTTAAACTTTGTAGCAATTTGTTTTATTTTTTCCAAGTAATTTTCTTGTTTCACCTCTGGAACACCAATAATTTCAATATTACGTACATTCAAGCGACTTCTGTTCTATTATATTTATAGGTACGTTTATTAAGTCATAATACTTCATCTTCTTCAATCTTCACATTTTGAGCTCTGATAATTTTGTTTCCTGTTTGAAATTCTCCCAGAGTTGATAAGATGTCCTTCATTTGGTTTTTGAAACTTTCAAATTGCCCACTCATAAACTCAATGGATTCTACTAAACTTTTAATAGTCGTATCCTGGAAGGAGCTAGTCTTAGGTTTGATAGAATCTTTATTATTTTTTCATTTGGAACAGTTAAATAATTCTTTAGACTCGCTTTTCATTTTTCGATATATAGTTTCTCTAAGTTCTGCACAACCAAAATGTAAAAATTTATTGCATTTATTACATTTTATCTTGTTTCCTTTGAAGTTTTCTTCGTTAAGCAGATCATTATACACACAAATGTTCGTTAAATTAATATATACGTGAAAAACCACTGATAAGAAACAGGTAACAACTATAGAGATATCCACCGCACTCGACGGAGGTCTGCCAACTGATAACTGAATTATGTAAGCAATAATAGGTACCTTAGGTAGGTACATTTCAGCAACTGTTATTTTTGTCCAATAAATCTGAGATATTTTATTGGTCAGTGTCTTAGGGTCATAATATTATATAACTTTTGTTGCTATTAAAAGGTTATATCTGACTCATATATCAACTAAACTTAGATAAGTATATCTATGTAAATTTACAATTTCTTTTATCGTTTGTAAGTACATCAGATTGAATTAAATAATTAATATGTGACTACAGCTATAGTTGAATCATTAGAATTAAAATGTACAGGTTAAAATTATACAAAAATGTTTACTATTTTTAACAAGAACATATATATTTTTTAGATTCTGAACAGAGAGTTGAATTTATTGATTTTACAATGACGAGTGTGTGTCTCTCATAACTCATCACATTTTGGGACAGTCAAAATGCTGCGATATTCTACTTCAGCATTATATCTTTTGGGAAAGTTTTCAAAATCATCGGAAAAAACAAAAAAAAATAGTTTTTGACAAATTTGATTTTGATTTTTGAAGTAACTCTAAAAAAAATTAACTGTAGATACACTAAGTTTTCATCGAATGTTTATAATTTTATACACCCCTTATTTTGACTTTTTTTTAGCTTATTATAGATGTAAGAAAATTAAGGTTTTTTTTTAGTGTTTCTTTTTAATAATTGTCGATAAAAATTTTTCCTTAGGTCAAAAAACATGATATATTAATACAAATAGTTCCTCGTAAGTGGTTGTTAGTGGAAATTAAAATAAAAGTTGAGCTTAAGTCCACAATAGTTTTTAAGAGCGTCTATAGATAGAATTTTGATAAAATTCGTCAAAATCATGATTTAGAAATTCACTATAAAATGTTCTAATAATTTCTTATACTTGAAAATTCAAAATTTATTGCAAGATTTCTATTGGTTTTCTTTAAAGCCAAATTAAATTTGTATGAGCGTTTGAAGTTAAAGTTTCTTCGGCATTGGATATTCCCCAATTTAACAAAGTCTCATAGAACGATTTTCTTATTCTGTTGTGATTCAAAAACAAATAACCGTAGCGATGCTTGACATTTGCGACAAAGTGACAGTGGCAGTTGTGATGACGATGATTAAGAATAAAATAATTTATTATTAATTATTATATCCAGAAAATAAAAAATAATTTTAAAATAATATATTAGGTAATTGCTATAATTTTAATAATTAAATTTACATTTCTTTTATACTAGTACATTGTCATAATATTTAAAACTTTATAATTTATTATTTTAACTTAAGCTAAACAACATTGGAAACACATACAATAATTTTGTCTGCCAAAAATTTGGTTCAAAATCCCCAAAAATTACTAATGTCATTCGAGTATGTTGAGTCACGAGTCACGACTTCAACTAGAGTATACCAGCAAAGTAATCAAATACTTGATAATCGAGTAGGTTCATATAGACACTTCATTTCACATTTGGTGCATATTACAAACACTATATTCGATTACAAACGATGGTGCAAATTACTACAAACTCCAGAATAATTTGGTTGCATAACAATATCGAACACTGCTTCCAGCTCAGTGAAGTTTGACGATATTAATCAGTGGACGCATATTATTTTCAAACTTTGGTATAACAATACTGTGATTTGGAAGATATAATGACGTGAAGGCTGCAAGTTTATATTTTATCCAATAAATCTCTCAGAGTCTGCTTATGTATATTATGTATTTATTACAAGGATGGAAAAGGTTATTATAAACGAAAAAAAAATCAAAAACGAAAACTAAAATTAATTAATATGTCACGATAAAAATAAAATTTAATAATAATGACAATGTAAGCGATCTCTAATTTGATGGTATCTTTAATTTAAAAATGTCAGAATAAGAAGCTTAAAAAATAATTAGAAATCTTTGATGGGTGCTTGACATATTATAGATATTACATAATATACTAAAAATAATAAATAGTAGGTATAGAGAATTACAGACAACAGACATACAGTGTACCTACTTGCTATTTAATAGCTTTACTAATTAACTCAGTGTGCACCGACGCTGCAGGGTGATATTAACGAACTCCAACAGGCAACAACCAGCCTAAAGTTCTACCACCACCCACCTAGTAATAATAAAAGTTATTATATGATTGTAACTTACAGGTGATGGGTCGTTTACCAAATGTACCTATTGGCTTCAGTATTACTGAACTATTGAAAAAAAAAATAGGTAGGTAGAAAAAAACAAAAATTGAAAGAAAAAAGGTGCTCTGCTGTACAGTAGGTTACAAGTGGGTCACTGTATAATCGATGGTATTAAATGTGAATTCAATGATATAATATAATTGTATAAGAAAAACGATTCTGAGCGGAGACAATAATATGTCAGTCTAGGTTTAAGACATATTATACACATATCAACGGTAATAAAAAAAAAAAATATGCACAGTCTTATCATTGAGCATATTTCTTATTCCTTATACTATGGTAGATTGTATGGATGGGCCATAATATTTTGATTTTTTGATTTTTCAGTATCATATATCCCCGAATAATATTTTCAATTACAACAAAAAACCAAAATCGTTAATATTGATTTTAATATGTAATTTTGTCCAAATTTGAACTTAAAATGACTATAAAAATAAACTGTGCCGGTGCATTTTTTAGATTTTTTTGGAACAGAATTAACTACTTACATGGAATCTTGTTTTAAATTTGCAATCCTTAGATATAAAAGTCGAACATTTTATACATTTTTAACTACAAAATAATTATTCAACTTTAAATTTTGTCAAAATTCGATCTTTAAATGCTTATAAATAAAAATTGTGCCTATGTATTTTTAATATTTTTCAACTAATGTTATAACAATATATCAGGAGCCTTGTATTAAATTTTTACACTTTTGGGCACAACAGATAAGACTTTATTGATATTTATAGAAAAAAAAAACAAAAAAAATTGAAGACTGTAAACGTCCGTAAACAGATCAAAAAGAGTCAAAATTGTATGGTGTATAGGAAATAATAGTATAAACATTCAGTGAAATTTTCATGTATCTACAGTCATTCGTTTTTAAATTACAACAAAATAAGAAAATCTCTACACGAGAAATCAAGTGAATATCAAATGTTGTAAATATTTAAATTTCAAACCCTCATAAAAATTTGATTTGACTTTCTTATAGACATTTTTTTTTTTTAAAGTTTGATAATCTTATAAGGAATCTTGTATTCAATTTTAAAATCTTAGAATTAAAAGGAAAAATTTATACGAATTCTAAACTCAAAATAATTTGCTAATTTTCGTGATTTTTCCATATCTTGTCAATTTTTCAACTTTTAATGCTTATAAAAAAAAACTGTGACTAAGGATTTTTAATATTTTTCATCTGTTTTTGAAACAATATACTAGGAGCCTTTTATTAAATTTCCAAGCTTTTTTTTAACCAACAAATAACATTTTATTGATATTCATAAAAAAAAAACTATTAAAATTGGAAACTGAAAATGTCCATAAACAGTTCAAAATAAATAAAAGTATTTTGAAAATTTTATCGTGTATAGAAAACGCAAATATAAACAACCAGTGAAAATTTCATGCATCTACTGTCATTCATTATTTGTGATTTTATATCCAAAGGCGGCCATTAACTACTTAGTTAATTTTCTAATCAGCTTATGAATTTTACTAGTTGACAGTTTAAATAACTTAGCTTTCCTTAGTTTATTTAACAACAATCAGCATCAAGTTAAACATTTTTGAAATTGTTCTTTTTTATGGTTTTATACGTAAATATTAATACTAAAATAAAAATAATCCAATACTATGATAATACTAATATTTCTGTTATTTTTCTAGATAAAGTAACTATTTTGTAAATAAATTTATGTTATATAGTAGATTAGATACGCATACTCAATAAGATTATAATATAAACTTGAATTTGTATTTGGTATATAAAAATTAATATTTATTAAATTATTTATTGTGATGTGTAGGACGTAGATATTTAAATATTAAATAATCATGTAAAGTAAAATAGGTAGGTATAGACACTGTACATTACGATGAAAGTCAAATAACATTGTTTGTTATAATAATGTAGGAAATTAGAAAGAACGCAGTCACTAATTATGTGATCCACATACTAATTAAAAAAAGTGTATTAACTTTTTTTAAACAGAGTTAAGTTAATATTTTATATAATTAGTTAAATGTTAACTGTCAACTTATCGATCATGTCCCCGCTTAACTTAACTTAGCTTGAGTTAATATTGTTTTCATTATCTTTGCCCGCCTTTGTTCATATCCGATGGATATACTTATTGTTCAGATAGATTGATAGATTAAATATTTTAGAGATGTGTAGTACACCAAATGTTTATTATTATGAGTAAATTAGATTTTTATCCTGATTGATATATTATCAGACGCACCAAGAAAATCATTTAATAAAATACCTTTTGAAAAACTCGGAAAACATTCTGAAACAGATTGAACAATTTAAAACTTTCTATTGCAATTGTAGAGAGATTAATTAATCTATTGAATGTATTATAAAAAATATATAATCGGCTAATTTTATAAGTTAATCTTCGGTTATGAATACTAGTAGGTATCTATTTATAAGTATATAATACTAGTTATACCAAGTAAGATTCAAAGGGTGTTTAAAGTTTACTTTTCCTATACCCAGGTAGCTAAAAGACAGCTCATACATAATTTTTTTCTTCATCTCACGAAAAAAAAAAATATTATGATCATTAGTACCTACCTATAATACTGTGATACGGCAGTTCTCACCTTTTTATATCCGCGTACCACCTACGCAGTTTAAAAATTGTCATGTACCACTAGAATTCAGTGTTTCCCAACCTTTTTACCACCAGGGACCACTTCGACAATATTTTATAGGTCGCGGACCACCTCAATTTTACGCAAACTAAGGAAGACTTTTTTTTTTTTTTTTGCTCATTAACAAGAATTTATAATTTATTTATAAGAGGCTTTTAATAATGCTTATAATTGATTATCGGTATCGAAAGACATTTTATCAATACGAGCTTTCACAGTATTATTAGATAATGGAATTCCTTGAATTTTCTTTTTAGCTTCCGCACCTAAAATTTCTTCTACGGCAGTTAGTGAACAAGGTTTTAATAAATTTTCACCAATTGAGTGTGTTTCTTTGATTTTGTGATTAATTGTGACATTTTAAATGACGCAGATAGAACTTTTTCGTTTGACTCAAATCTTGAACCACTTGTTCCTAGTTTAATTTTTTTTTAATTTTCTGATTTACCCATGAGAAACTATGGTCGATCACTTAATTTAGGATGGACACTTTTTAAATGCCGTTCTAACTTACGACATATTACACACTGTCGTCGAATTTCACGTTTAGTTTCGATTGCGATAAATCCAAATTTTATGTATCCATCGTCATACTTTCTTTTCAGAGCCATATTTCGACAATTTAACACACGAAAAATTAAAAAGAGCACAAACGTCGACTACGAAATACGGATATGGAGAAACTAACAACAAAAACCAACAATATTATACTTAACTTTGAACATAATCTGTTAAATTGTGCCGATAGAATCTAATCTTAATGTAACAATGTAAAAAGAAGATTAGATTAACGGTTGAAATAATAACATGGGTTTCACTATGTAATATAAATTTATAAATAAACTTATTTATAAAAATATTTTTAAATTTTGTAAGTATGGCTCGCGGACCACCTCACAAATCACAATGTCTCGCGGACCACCAGTGGTCCGTGGACCATAGGTTGGGAACCTATGCACTGGATCAAATAACGTTTTTTTGCTTATCAAAAATGTTATTTTACATGTATACGGAATTTTATTTTATTATCAACTACAAAAAATACTAATAATAATAATAATATGATAATTTAATGCATAAAAAAAAAAATTAAATCTGTAAATTATTACTTATATTATTATTAAATTTTGTAAATGGGTTTGGTGGGAAAAACAGTGACTCGTAAAATTTGTAAATAGACACGCAAACTGCAGTCTTGAAAATAACACGATATTGTGTACGATATACGGTATAAAATTTATATAATTTTATATAAAATTTAATACACAACGATTTCGCAAATCATTAGTTTTGAAATTATAGTGCAGTACTGCAGTATGAATAATCATGCACGGGTGTACCTATATGAATTTTGAATTTGGCAAATTTTTCGAATTTTAATAAATATCTACTTTAATATTATTATAATAGGTTATAGGTATGTGTTTCACAAAAAAAAAAAATATAGTTACCCGGTAAAGAAGATTTATTCCATATTATATTTAGAGTGTGCTCGCGATATGCCAAATAGGTCTGAGCACACGCCTATGTGGTTATGTCACAGTTTTTCACTAATTCTCGAAAAATATTGATTAAGATCGTGTGTCGATATCTATAATACTGATACTCCAAGACGATTGGCCAACTTTACGTTCGTAATATTATGCATATTTTATAGCGCTATCATAATAATAAAATGTTCTAATTCAATATTAAGGAATCACGCGATTATTAAATAAAAATCGTTTCTAATTTAGTTATTTTAACCAGAAATATACAAAACTCAGTCCCAAATAGGATGGGGGGCTTAAGGGGCCAATCACCCACAAAAATGTCCATGAGCTTATTCAATATTATTTAAGTATAGGGTTTTAGCTACCCCAAATCTCGGTATTTGCTATTCGTTATTTGCGTCTATGACAATACATTTTCCAAAAATTGAAAAAAAATTAAAAATAACAACAGAAAAGCTGTTTACTAAATCCCAAATGTTAATGGTCTTATCCAAAACAGGCTATATAATTCTATATTTGTCTATGATCTTATTAATTACAATATTGTGTGTCCCGAATTGTTGTCTGAAATCAGCTTTCGAATTCCATATCTAATTACACGTAATTCAGAATTATTTTTAGTTCCTCATTATAAAACGAATAGTGTTACCAATTCTTTTTTCCCTCGAGCTTTAATTTTAGCTAATACAATTTGAACACATTTAGATATATTTTTTCTCTCACGCAATTGTTTTAAATCTAAATCTATGTTATTATTAAAAAATATTGATTGATTAATTTGAAAAAAAAAATGTTTATAATGTAACTATAATTTTATATATGTATTACTTTTATTTCAGAGTTATTTTTATATTATTTTATCTGTTTTTGTTAGGTTTTACTACACTTATTTAGTTTTTAGTTTTTATCTGATATATGTCCTTTATATTATTTGTAAAAGGGTATATACCCGTTGATATACAACATAAATAAATAAATAAATAATTCAAACTGTATGATTTCGACGTTTTATAAAACACGTCCACTTGCTTCAACGATTTGGCTATAGTGTGTAACAGTGCACAAATGCACAATGATGTGTATTCGATTGGTTTAAATCGTTGTAAGATCATCTTAAGATTAACTTGTGACATATTTTCCAATTTTTGAAACACAAAAAAATGAAGCTCCCCCTCCCACATCATATAATTCAATATTTTAGCTATACTGCTGTACAAAAGAATATAAGTAGTGAAAGAAGATATCGGAAATAATAAGACATTATCTTAGATTTTGTTTTTTTAATGTGGTCACCTTAATGTGATTGAATATTAAATTTCAGCTTTTAGATAGGTAGGTATATTATCATTTATGATTACTTTTATAAATGGTTTAAACTATAAAGTAAACATTTATTAGAGTCACTTTACAAATTATATAATATAATATGTATTTAACTATACAAATGTAGTAGGTAACTGTCCTGTGTGATTAATTCAATATTCTTTATACTTAGTTTTATGAGTTGGCAATTTGAAAATCATGCAAATAATATTTATTAAATTGAAGTTTTAACCATAAATATTAAATACCTACCTACCTGTACCATTTATAATATTGAATTCAGTATCATTTTAAATTTAATGAAAAGTGTTTCATTAAGCACAATTTAGGATTTTAAACCGTGATGTTAAGACAATCTTTGACTGTTTGCGAAACTGCATAATTTGATAATATGAAGCTATATCATATAGACATATAAATATTAACATATACATATTAATATGTCTATGAGCTATATATTATTAGGTATGTTTTATAAGTTATAAGACATAATATATATATATATATATATATTATTATATTATGTTAGTATAACAAACACATATATTATAAAATATTATAATAATAAATTTGGTTAAATCATCAGGTCAAATATGTGAGTTGAGCCAAAAGTACCACACTAAGGTTACTCAAATTTCCAATGGTCTGCAACCAACAAGGAACCTTAAAACTAAGTACCTTCTTAACTCAAGGTTGATAAAAAGGGCTGTTTAACATCAAGCAGCAGGTCTATTAAGTGTATGGCAATTTCTAGGGAAATGTTCATACTCCTGTTCTGGCTATGAAAGAAGGCAAAGGTAATTTTAATTTCAGAAGGACATTGGGCACTAGGTAATGAACATGATCATGAGTCAAATGATGATGTTTTTGAAGACGACTTTGTTGAACCAGGTCCAGAAGTACCACAAAATGCACCAGATAGTACACAATCCAAGGAATTGTATGGTTTGTTTAACTGCTACTCCTGGTGAAATTGTAGCTCAACATATAGTGCCTTTTGGTCATGCCTGGGTGTGCGAAACATGTGTTTCAGTGTTGGATGGTCAATATCATAGAACGTGCCCAGTCTTACGAGGAGATGTACTTCGTTTTCAAAGAATGTTTTTGTCATAATCTATTTGTTAATAATTCATTATTTTGTATTAATATACATATTCAATTAATATTTTATATTATATACTACGAAGTGTCATCAGTGGGTGGCTTCTTCATTCAAAATTGCATTCTTCCTTGTCATTAGATCATACTCTTATTATGCCGATTGTGTATAGATTGTGTAATGTGTATATATTAATAAAGAAAAATAAAAAAAAAATATTATATACAATTATTATGCATATTAAGTACCTAGTCACCTGCATCATGTACCTATTATAGTGTATAGTTATATACTGAAATGTAGTCATTACTCTTTTGTGTTTTTATTTAAACAATACCAAATGTCAAAATTAAAAAAGAAATTCTGAGATTTAAATTAAATATTTTATTATATAAGTTAGTATCCATAATTAATGAAAGGTTCTTTTGATGAAACCAATCTACTCATAATGAGGGTTGAAGGATGGCCAATATACTAAAACAGAGTAGGTATCTAAACCAAAACACATTTAATTTATTTGATTAAGTAAGAGGTACTAAATACCAACTTTATTTATAATTTTTAAATACAAGATTCTAAATACTAAATTTTAAACCTACTTATCTAAGCTGCAACCAGATTTGTAAAGAATACCTATAAAAAGTGTTTAAACATTTTTACCCACTTTGGGTAGTAGTTTATTTAAAGAAACAACAAAATAAAACAAAATATATTGTTGCACAAATATTTGATGTAAATACAAAAGTTGTAATGTGAAAAACAAACTAATATATCAAAATAAAATTTGTTAAAAAAAATTAGCTATTTTACATTCGTACTATATTAAGTCATAAGGCAAAACTATTAGAAAAGTATTTAAAAAGTGTTCTACACCAAAAAAACCTTTAAATAGGTACTTATGAACACTGGTTACAACTTACTAGATAAGATACAATACAAATTAAGTCTACTGGCTAGTGGCTACTACCTAGGTCCTAGGTACTATTCAACATTTTGCTGCTTTAAAGACACAAAACTATATAGGTACAAAGAAGATGTATATTATAATAATTATTCATTAACTATATTTTTAACTAAGAAAATATTTTTGATATTCTTTATTAATATTATTTTATGTTAGTGAAAGAAAAATAAATTAACAACTCGTTATAAATCATATATTGTATAGGTACACCTATCATACGTCTAATTAATACCTAGGTACTTAAATAATGTGATTGAAATCTTGTATACACATTTTATGAATTTTTTCAATATACCTAACAATTAAAATATACGTATGACGTATCGGAAATTGCCCATGTTTATTATTTTATTTATTCTATTTTATTAGTTATACGGGCTTAGCCCTTTTTGACAATAACAATACATATATAAAAAAAAAATATCAAAATAACAATTTTTACTGAAATTCCGCTTTTCTTTAATTATTAAAAATTAAAGTGTTTAAGACTTGTTTCAAGTTTTTATTAACATAATTCAAACCTGTTGATTTATAATTTCTTAAGTTTTTAAAAATGTAAGAATACATACCTATGTAATATAGATAGATATCTATACTTAACATTTTAACTGAAATACCTACTGAATTAGATGAAACTGAACTTTACGTAATACGAGGAGAGTATGAAAGTAAAGCATCTACTTGTGTGTACTCGTTTTTATCAAATAAGTCAAAAAAATCGTATACGACTGTTTTACAACAAGTTATCATTAAATGCATTCAAGTTTCTCGACATCCAAAACCAAAATATGTAATAATGGATTTCAAAATCGCTGCTATGAGTGCAACAAATGACGTGTTTGGTGATAGCGTGCAAGTCAAAGAGTGTTTTTTTCATTTATGCCAATGTACAGTACATGGCGAAAAGCTCAACAATTAGGTATATGTTCCTTATACAGAAATAACATAGATTTTAGAATAAGTTACGGTATGATTAACGCGTTTTTACCCCTCAGTGAATTAATAGATGGAATGGTTTATTTATATACAACGACACCTGTAGAATTGTTACCGTTACTAAAATATTTTGACGAAACTTATGTTAGTGGGAAGTCTGGGAGCCCAATATTTTCTCCAAACTTCTGGAATGTACGCGAAATTACTTTAAATAATGGCAACAGAACAAACAATTTTTGTGAAGGGTGGAATAGCTATTTTAATAAATTTGTAGGAACAAGTAATCCATCATTTTGGTTAGTCATAAAGTGTATCCAACAAGATGAAGCGACAACGCGGATTGAAAAAACCCGTTTTGAATCAAACATACACAATACCTTACCGCCTAAAAGTTTAAAAAAAAAAAAAAAATACTTTGCAAGACAAACTATACAACAAATGTGAGAACTTCTTAAATAAAGAAATTCAATTAAGACAATTTTTAAATAATATAGCAAAGTATACGAAATAATAATTATTATTCATAAATTATATTATATTATATTTATTGTACCTATATTTTATATTTATTTTACCTGCCTGCTACTTTGTATGTACTTATTTGTGTTTTTTGGTAATTTTGATTGCTAACATATTTTTTTTTGATTTTAAGTATTATTTAAATTTAACTTGTTGACGATGGTGATTTATCAAAATTATATTATAAACATTGTAAATATTTTAGGACCCCTGAAAATTAAATTTTGAATAGTACCAGTTTTCCGCGTTTTTTATTTCTTTTGTTATAAATGGTATGGACCGTACCAGTATTCCGAGCATCAGATACTGAATAGTGAATAGGGTCTGTTACTGAGTTAAATAGTTAAATAGATCCATGACAACAAAATATAAATACCTACACTTTATTATAGAACATTAAACAAGTACGAATTACAAAATGTCCTAATAAGTCATATGAAGTTATGTCTAGAATTGTGGTGATGTTTATATTGGCATTGAATATTTTCTGTCTTTAGGTAGTATGTAGGTATCTATCTTATTATTATACATTTTGAATTGATAATAGATGTTATTTGATTTTTAAAGTATTTTTGTTCAGTCGAGCCTTCCCTGACACCTCCCAAATTACACTTATGAATTTATTACTTAAAAATCAAAACATAGATAGACTAAAAAATGGTTGATTTGTTTATATTTATATTATAATATGGTTAAAAACTTCAAAATCATTATACTTAACTATGTGGTACCTATATTTTAAACTAAATAGCTGGGTAGGTAGTTAATTAACCTAAAAATGAATTTTCATTTTATCAAAAAAGTCATGTTAGGAGTTACTCTTTGTGCCTTTCATTTATAAAATTATATGTTTCTCAACCGTCGTCGGTTACCGTAGTCGAAAACGGTCCGTAATTTTACTTTCCATATTTTTCATCATTTCGGACAATTATTTTCCATAAAATTACGTGATCACGTAAATATAAAATGATAAAATAAACATTTGTTGAAAATTGAAAGTTTTAGTTTTTGATTATCAACAAAATAAGAAAATCGTTGAACGAGAATTTGTTCAATCCAATGTCTAACTTCAAACTCTCGTTAAATATTAATTTGACTTCCCGGTAACCTTTTTTTTTGTAAATGTAGGAAAACCTAAGGGAAATGTTGTATTCAATTTTCAAAGCTTATAATATATAAATAGAAAACGCTTTTGAGAATTTCTAACTAGAAATGATTTTCCCATCTTCGTGATTTTGACGAATTTTGTCAACATTTTAACTCCAGACGCTCATAAAAATTACTGTGGACTTACCCTAATTTTTTTAATATGCAATAACAAAAACTCATCTCACATAGTATTACATTTTCCAGTTCTTTGAGGAAAAACATTTTTATCGCCAATAATTAAAAAAACTATACTTCGAAGCTTTTAAGGTACATATAAATTGCTAATATAAACATTCAGTGAACATTTTATGTATCAACATTCAACTGTTCTTTTTTAAAGTTACACTAAATAACAAAATCAAAAATTGTTTTTGCGTAAAAATCTCATTTTTTCCTTAATTTTGTCAATTTTTTTTTTTACTGTCCCAAAATGAGATAAAATATACAAAATAAACAATTATATCATTGTGAAAACATTATATCATTGCTCATTGCTCCGCTCAGAATGTATAATAAAAATTCGGTTATCGAAAAATTGGTAGGTAATCCTGATAATTAATTGTTAAGTGAGTAAAAGCAACTCGAGTGGTAAACTTCTCAGTTCAGGATTATTACATTTTTTCTCTAGAACTAATGCTGCACTTTACTAATGCACTTTTAAAATGTAAAGTAATTTTAATTGTTAATTTTCATATAAATTATAATAATAGGTATTATAACTTGAGTTATTTAAATATTAAGAATTATGAATACCTGTATTGAGTGTAGTGTTTGAAGTATGAGAAATATTTCATGAAATATTTCAAATGAAATATTTCACAAAAACGTGAAACATTGAAATTTTTTTAAAACAAATAAAAACACAATTTATTTATTTTTCTAACACAATGTTCAGTGTTCTAAATTCTAATGTCAGAATTCAGTAAGTATACAATAAACATGTATAATATTGTATACCTACTTGTATCATTTAAACATTAAAATATTTAAAAATTTTGAATACCAATTTAAATGTATAATACCAAAGGTTAGGTATACATACAGGTACCATATAGTGATGAAGGTAATTTATGACAATTATATGTAAATATAAAACTTATTTAAAAATAAAACCATATATATTAAAATACTGAAATATTTCACATATTTTGAAATATTTCATGAAATATTTCACGAAATATTTCATTTTTTTAAATTTCATGAAATTTTCAAACACTAATTGAGTGTAACTGTTATATAAGAATTTAAAAAAAAACCCTAAAATAATATAGTCAAAATCGTTGTTTGGAAACGATATAGAAAAATAACGTTACTCAAAAATATTAATTAAAACCGTTAATCAAAAACGAAAACATAAATTTAAAACGTTTTCGGTCTTTGATTTGTTAATAAAATCGGTTTCGGGCGGTGAAGCGTAAAAAATAAATGATTTCGAAAAACAAATAACCCCTTAAATGAGTATGCTTTCGATTTATAATTACCTATAGCACAAATTCGTTCATCATTATGTTATGATTATTATGAATTATGATAATAATACATAAATTATAAGGTCCGTTTCATAAGCACCACCATATTAAAAATTCCAAAAAAAAAAAATATACCAACGATTGTTATTCCGTTTGTACACAAATAATATAAATAATAAAATGCTTTCGATTTATAATTACCTATAGCAGACGTCACACGAATTCGTTAATTATCATGTTATGATAACTATGAATTATGATAATAATATATAAATTATAAGGTCCGTTTCATAAGCACCACCATATTAAAAATTCCAAAAAAAAAAAATTTACCAACGATTTTTATTCCGTTTGTACACATTTGTAATCGTATTATAAACATTTGTACACCTCCCCCAATGCCCCAAAAAACAAATTTCGGGTTGGTGCTAATGTAACGTTACACCAGCACCCCACTTCTTTTGTACAGTCGACTTTTGGACTCCAAAATGGTACTTACGATTGTTATTCCCTTTGTACACAAATAATATAAATAATAAAATGGAAATTTTATAAAATATACAAACTTCATTTCACAGTCAGTGCAGCTCTCCTGCATAATATATATTATACTCTCATCAAATATTATGCGTTTGACGTTAATACTTACCAATTATATTCCTCTCTAATAATTTATGTATAATATACAGACCAAAAAGTTTGGAAAAGTTATTTTTCTTCTTCCTATAACAATTGTGATGTTCAAATTCTGATTTTTAAATATTTATTACTTATGAGGATCATAATATTATAAATATTTAATAAATCGCACATTTGAGAATTCTTTTTCAAAATCCCCAATCTTATTTTAGGTGCTATAGGTATATTATAATAGTACCTATATATAGAAAACTTATGCCCATTTTGCCAAACAATTACCTATAGTGAACTAATAATAAGAAATCAAAAGTACATTCTGCAAAGTACATTCAATAAAGTGTAACTAATTTATTTTATAGTACAATATTATTATTACAATATATTAATACACATTATAGTTTGATATCACTTTTAAAAATGTACATTCTAAAAAACTGGTATAGTTAGTACCATAGACAATGTCCTCTGTGACAGGCGCTATTAGATATTAAATGGTAAAATATTATTATTTATGTACTTACCATAAACCAGACCAAATTGTATATTAGGTAACTACGTACGACAATATTTAGGTAATAATAATAATAATATCAGCAAGATAAAAGGGCCATTGCACATATTATATAAAATGGATGTCATAGACGAACAGTATTCCTCCATACCAATATAGCATTATAACGTATGATACATCATTAAGAGGACGCTACACCCGCATGTGTTGTCTCCGTCTTACACACGTACGACATAGACAAAACGCGTTTAGGCAGTCTGAGTATAACTCGCTCAATTTTGGTTCTAGAGTAAAAATGCCTATTATTAAATTGAATTGTGATAATATTTCTAAGGGCAAGACGCTGCGGTTTTTCCATTATACCCAATATAACGTTCATTATATCGTTTAGAAATAGAAAAAATTTCACCATTTTTAAAATACCTTTGACTTTTAAAAAATTAAATTTTTTAAAAAAAACCGCAGCGTCTTGCCCTTAGAAATATTATCACGATTCAATTTCATAATAGGTATTTTTACTCTAGAACCAAAATTAAGCGAGTTATACTCAGATTGCCTAAACGCGTTTTGTCTATGTCGTACGTGTGTAAGACGGAGACAACACATGCGGGTGTAGCGTCCTCTTAATGATAATTAAATTTCAAATTATGACCAGAGCTATCGATATGAATGATTAATGGCGTTTTGGTTTTACAACGTTTTGGATTCAGCTGAGCAGAGTGAACGATTATTTATGTACAAATAATTATTATCCGTTGTATTAATGAAAATGTTTTGTGTAAAACTAATATAATACACTATTATTGCACTTTCTTATTGTTAGGGATTTTAAATTATTATATAATTTGTCTAAATATATCATAATATTTTAAGTTTGGGTAAATGGATCGTGGCTCGTGGGTGCTGTAAAAGTTTGATAATTTTCTAATATATTTATATTCAAGTGAGGTCGTGAGCAGCTAAAAAAAAAAATAAAGGCAGTAAGTGGATGTCATTCTGCGGTACGGTAAGTTACAAGTGGGTCACTGTATAATGGGTTGTATTAAATTTGAATTCAATGATATCATATTATCATTGTACTTATACGAAAAACGATTCTGAGCGGAGACGGTTTGTCAGTCTGGATATTTTATATTGTTATTATAGGTCTAATTAATATAATAAACTTCAACAAAATAAATAAAATCGTTATTTTTATTTGTTTTTATGGTGATAAACAAAGTGTTAGAAATTAAAATTCCAATTTTTTTTTTTGCAATTTATCGGTAGGCTTTAAAGTGGCATAAAATAACTATTGAGAAAATCAAAAAATGACCTGTTCAAAGTACCATCTTGATCCAATTTTCTAAAAAATAAGATACTATACTTTGAAATCTAAGCACTTCTTCTGGTAGAAATGTCGTATACAAAATAAAAAAAAGGTGCTCTACTGTACAGTAGGTTACAAGATTGTCACTGTATAATGGATGGTATTAAATTTGAATTCAATGATATAATATCATTGTATAAGAAAACCGATTCTGAGCGGAGACGGTATGTCAGTCTAGGTATAAGGCATATTTATACTTAACTATGGTATTAAAAAAAACTGACCTATAATAAATTCCAAAATCATACCACAATATCCATTAGGCACTTATAACTCGTTATACATCAACAACAAACCCTAAAACTATCATAGATATATTATAATAGTGTTCTTTTTTGTGATGGGAGATTTTACTCTAAGAATACTTCAAAACATATAAAAAATGATACTGCGTTTTAAGGTCTAATGCGTTTTGTCTATGCTGCACGTGGGCCAAGGAGAGAAAACAAATAGTGCTCTGACATCCTCTTAATATTATACAATCACTACAATAACTAAAATCGCTATTCTTGGTTATTTAATACGTAATTTTGTCCAAATTTGAACATCAAATATAACTATAAGAAAAACAGCTTTTTCATATTGTTTGGATTTTTTGATTACAGAATAGACTCGTTTGCGCACATTTTAATATATATTTTTTACATTTACGACAACTAGTAAATGAAAATCAGTTGGTAGGTACACTTTTGGGCGTATACCCTGTACTGTCTTGAACTACCCAAACATTATCAATATCATTGTTATCAATGAACACCCGTCAATAATTAATATCAAAACGGTTTTGATATTTTCAACATTATTAAAGTACCTTTGCTGTAGCCAATACACGGTCAATTTCCAATATTGATCAATAAGTAATAATATTGATCGTGTATGGGCTTATTTATTAGACATGCAGGACCGTATATAGTCTTAAAGCATAACGTGGTTTCCTATCAGTTTGCATTCTATCAAAAACGGCATTAACAAGCGTTAAGCCGAGTACACGAGTCGTGTGGGCCAAGCTTTAATCTTTATTAATGATATTATTCTATTTACTTCCGTTATATTTCTAATCTTACACTGAGGAATCTTGAAATAAATTTGAAAATCTTAGATTTAAAAAGAAATATTCATATGAATTAAAATGATTTGCACATCTTCGTGATTTTTACGTATTTTGTCAAAATTCGAACTTTGAATGCTTATAAAAAAAAATTTGCCTTTGTATATTTAATATTTTAACACTGCTATTATAACAATACATCAATGATCAATTATAGCCTTGTATAATAATTGTTCACGCCTTTTGACCCAACAAAAAATTTTTATTGATATTTATAGAAAAAAAGTTTTAAAAATTGGAAAATAAAAATTTCCGTAAACAGCTCAAAACAAGTAAAAATATGTTATCAAGTATAGGAATTTATAAAATAAACATATGGTGTAAATTTCAAGTGTCGGCAGTCAGTTTTTTTAGAGTTACACCTATAACCAAAATCAATTTTGTCGAAATTTAAATTCTTGTTTATTCTTAATTTTTATTTTGTTTTTCCCGGTGCTTTTGAAAACTACTCTGCATTATACAATTGACCTGTCTAATGAACCAACTAGATTCACTTTTCCCCAAAAAAATTAGAGAAGTTTAAAATGGAAGCTATATCTCCTTACTATTTTACTTATCTTGTAAACAGATACACAAAATAATAATTAAAAAAACAAACACACACACTTCATAGTAAAATCAATACTTTCATCGCTCCGCTCAGAAACTAAAATGTAAATACTTAATGTGATATATAAGCTACAAGGTGTAAACAAAAGACATGACGAAAAAAATATTATGCTACTTAAACGTATGACAAAAATCGTAAAAATTATATGATTGGTAATTAATTTAAGAAATATACTCATGTCAGCAAATTCTCAAAAAATACATTTTTAAAACAAGTATAACGTTCCAAATTCATTTAATCAAAATTATTTTGATATTTAAAAAAATTCTAAAAAATAAGCTATTTGACATAGATAAATGTTTTTACTATCAAAATTGTTCTTATAATCGGATTCACAAATTGGCTATTTTGAATATAACCATGTTCTTGAATCTAATACAATTGAAAATAAGTACATATTATAATATCATTGAGTATAGTATATTAATATATACCTACTATTAATACTCAATGATAATATCAATGTTTCTTTGTCTGTTATGAGTTTATATCTGCATGAGTGTTTACAGTTTTGACTTTTATTGTGTTTGAAAAAGTTAAATGTTAAATATTTAATGACTATAGTGTAGGTATAGTATAGCTTGGTACCTACATATTGGTGGGTAATATATAAGGCCCATGTACAGAGGCGTAACTATGGTGGTTGGGGGGCTAAAGAACGCCCCCCTACAACTAAGATTTAGACCCCTCGAAAAAAAATCCCTTATTTATTTAGATATTTAGGTTATTTTAAAATAATAGTTTTGTTAGGTGGGCTGTAGCCCCCCAGAATCTTAACACTAGTTGTGACTATGCTCATGTACAAATCGGTCATTAAATACATATTGTTTGTTGTTTTTAGCTTTTGTTACATATATTATAATAGTATAAAGTTAATATAATATGCACATTGCACTACTATACTGCTTACAGCTAGGTGAAGAGCACTGAACACATTGTACATTGTACAGACTATAAAAATAAACTGTGATTATGTATTTTTTAGATTTTTTAGGAATCTTGTTTTAAATTTTCAATCCTTAGATATAGAAGTTGAACATTTTATACATTTTTAAATATAAAAAAATTATTCAATTTTCATTTTATCTTTAAATGTTTATAAAAAAAATTGTGCCTATGCATTTTTAATATTTTTCAACTGATATTGTAACAATATATCAGGAGCCTTGTATTAAATTTTTACACTTTTTGGATCAACAGATAAAACTTTATTGATATTTATAGAATAAAAAACTAAAAAAATTGGAAACTGAAAATGTCCGTAAACAGCTCAAAAAGAGTCAAAATATTTTCAAAATTGTATTTTGTATAGGAAATGATAATATAAATATTCAGTGAAATTTGTATGTACCTAGAGTCATTCGTTTTTGAATTACAACAAGATAAGGAAATCCCTACACGAGAAATCGAGTGAATATCCAATGTTGTAAACATTTGAATTTCAAACGCTCATAAAAATGTAATTTGACTTTCTTATAGACATTTATTTTTTTGATAAAGGTAGATAATCTTATAAGGAATCTTGTATTACATTTTAAAATCTTAGATTGAAAAAGAATAATTTTTACGAATTCCTAACTCAAAATAATTTGCTAATTTTCGTGATGTTTCCATATTTTGTCAATTTTTGGACTTTAAATGCTTATATAAAAAAAAAACTGTGACTAAAGATTTTTAATATTTTTCATCTGCCTTTGAAACAATATACTAGTAGCCCTTTATTAAATGTTCAAGCTTTTTTAACCAACCAATAAAATTATATTGATATTTATAGAATAAAAAACTAAAAATATTGGAAACTGAAAATGCCCCTAAACAGCTCAAAATATTTAAAAAAAAAAGGCATGGTGTATAGGAAATGCATTAGTTTTTGTTTAATATAAACAGTCAATAAAAATTTCATGTATCTACAGTCATAGAGTCATAGAGTTACACCAAAAACCAAAATCGATTTTCTCGAAAACAGATTTTGCTTAAAAATTCACGTTTTTCCTTAATTTTTGTTTTGTTTTTCACTTCGCTTTTGAAAACTACTAAGAAATTTTTACTTTTGACCTCCAAAGTACCAACTAGATTCTCTTTCCTATCAGAAAAGATACTGTTTAAGAAAATCCAAGCACTTTTACTGTCCTAAAATGTGATACCAGAAAAATAAAAAAATAAAAAATAATAAATAAAAAAAACACACATCATTGTAAAATCAATACATTCATCGTTCCAATCAGAATCTAAAAAAAAGTACATTTTTTACCGAGATAAATATCATATATTGATATAGGTATATATATTATATATATATAATGATTTGTATTTTGTATTTACTATATTATGTTCAATAGAATAATACCAATATAATATTAAAATAGGTAAATGGTAATCAAAGTACATATTTTTAAATATAATTATGAAGTTTAAATTAATATAATTATGTAATATCATAAGATTTATTTGCTAAGAAATTAATATGATAAATTATTTTCAACATTTTTAACTTTTTGAAAATGTTCATGAAAGTTTTCGAAAAGGCCAGTCTGACTCTGGACGGCATGTTATACGTATACTTAAATGGTTATTTCATAATTTATGGTAGGTGTCAATATAATATTTTATTTAAATAATAAAAATAGTAATCACGATTTCTATCATCTGTGTAAACAAAATACGTTCGCTTCGGGCGACGTAAAATAATATTAATCCTATTGAACTGCAATCTCCACACACAGAAGATAAATTTCCGGAGGTTAAAAATTATCCTTAAATCTTAAATGTATATATTATTATTATTATTATAGACCCTGTTTTAGTTTTTTGGACGAAATCGACCTGATGGCACAAACTGTAGTGTTAGGACAAAAATAACTTAAGGCGACAATAATATTAATTAACTCACAAGTTACTTTGTAACTTCGAAAAAAATAATTGAACTCGTTGATAGTTAGAAGTTACTCCTATAAAGAAAAAAAATAACTCGTTATGTAACTTAGCTTAAAGCAAAGGTGGGCATTAACTAGTTATTTTATACTTTATTTTCTAATCAACTTATGAACTTAACTAGTTTAATTTTCAATTGAAATAACTTAGCTTTTCTCAGTTGATTTAAAAAAAAGCCATCAAGTTAAAAACATTTTGAAATTTTTCGATTATACGTAAATATTACTATATCAGTATAAAATAAAAATAATCCAATGCAAAATCACAAACATTTCTCTTGTTTTCCTTGATAACATAATTTTGTGTATATATATATATTTTATTAAGTTGTAAATTTTGCATTACAAATTGTATATTTAAATTCAATGATATTATATACGAAAAACGATTCTGAGCGGATACGGTTTGTCAGTCTGGATATTTTATATTGCATTATTATTTATTAGAGCCTGTAAGTTGAATTAATATTTTTAAATTCGTTACAATTTTTTATTCGTTTCTATATGGTGATAAACAAAGCGTTAGAAATTAAAATCCCCTTTTAAGGTGGTTTTTCGAAATTGGTTGGTGGTTTTTCCAACCACCAACCAATTACGATTTTAAATAACAATTGAGAAAATCGAAAAATGACCTCTCTAATGTCTAAGGTATGGGCATTAACTAGGTAGTTAAAAAGTTAATTTTTTTTTAAGCTTTTAACTTAACAAGTTACTTTATTTCCTAATCAACTTATGAACTTAACTAGTTTAATTTTCAGTTGAAATAACTTAGCTTTTCTCAGTTGATTTAAAAAAAACCATCAAGTTAAAAACATTTTGAAATTGTTCGTTTATACGTAAATATTACTATATCAGTATAAAATAAAAATAATCCAATACAAAAACACAAACATTTCTCTTCTTTTCCTTGATAACATAATTTTGTGTATATTAATATATTTTATTGAGTTGTAAATTATATATTATGCGAGTTGCAATTATAAATATTTTTAATAAAATTATTTAATAATTTTAAATTACAAATTGACAAAATGTTATGTTTTAATGTTATATAACTTATAATATATATATGAAGGTCACGTACTCAACTTCACGTATTATGACATTCAATTGCTATATACGATAAAAAAAAATAAATTCGTTAAATTATTAATTTGAGAGGAGTATAGTTTAAATTAGTAAATAATAAATAAGTAAAAAAAAAATAGTATGCAGTGTACATTATGATAAAAGTTCAATAAAATTGTTTTTTATAATTTATAAATTAGAAACTAGCAAGACACATTCATTCTTTAAGTGATTTCAATACTAATTAAAAAAAAATTGATTAACTTTTTGGAAACTGAGTTAAGTTAATATTTTTTTCTATATTAACTTTTAACTTATCGAGTTCAATTTATAATTTGTTAACTGTTCACTTTTAACTTATCGATCTTGTGTCCTCTTAACTTCACTTAAATTGAGTTAATTATGTTCATTAACTTACCCACCTTTAGCTTAAAGTAACTTAACTATGTAACTTTTTAACACATTATTTATAGCCAGCCTCGAGTCAATTAGTATAATCATTTTACACATAGTCAATAAGTACGATTTAACTAGGTTAAACTCTTTGGTTTAATGAATAACATTTGATTAACTCTGAACGCCGTTTCAATATAAAGAGCTTATAATTATTATAATATTATTTGTTCGTTTAAGATATGCACGTCTGAATTTATTGACTTTCTTTTTTTTCAATGCCACTAGTATAAACTATGATAGCCTTACAATTACATAATTAAAACAAAACAATACACAATCAATTGAGATTAACAATATATTAGATTCTTATAATATAATTATAAGAAAATAATATAATTTAATCGACTTATACGACAATATCCAGGTTGATTCTTTTATCACGGAGACCTCATTATTTCAAGAAGTATAAATGTTTTAAAAAATATTATTTTACATAGTTTCAAGTCATTTACTTCAAATCGTTTTATCCTTCTAATTTTTAATTTTTTTTAAATTTTTTAATGACAACATAGAGTTTTAATTTTATATTCCAAATTTCATATTCACAAAACGGAACAAAAAGTCCACCGAGAATAACAAAATATCACCGTGGAACAAAATATCCCTAAAGGACATTTTGTTCAGTTTTAAGATTTTTTTTTGCGATTGTTTATTTTTGAAAAAGAAACAAAATGTCCGCGGAACAAAATATCGCGTTACCTATACCGTATACCATATTATTATAGTATCATAACAGTGTTTACGTACAAAAAATTAAACTATATAACTAATGGTAATTATTAGGGTTCGGATTTGAAGGCAAATGCTTTCTTTTATTAATCATAATAGAAAAATAATTGTTATACAAAAATGTGTTTCATTTAATTTCTTAGAGGATGGACCTTTTTTTTTTGCCTTTTTACTTATAAATGCCTTTTTGCCTTTTTTTACCTTTTGTACTTATAAATGCCTATTTTGTGTTTAATTTTTCAGTTGATTTTATAATTTTACAGCTTGCGTGTTATCGTTACAAATGGGTTTTATAATTCGCAATAGTAGCAATCTTAATTTAGATAATTATTTAAGTATGAAATACGCCCCGAAAACTTCGGTGGACGTAGAAAGATCGTTTTCGATGTACAAAAATATTTTAACCCCTAACCGTAGCCGTTTTTCTGAAGACAGTTTATCAAAATACATGGTAGTCAATTTTTTTTTTAATACCAACTAGTTTATTTTGCATTAAATTAACTGGTATAACTCAAGTAAGTTAATATTTAAAATTGTTTTTAACTAATTCTTAGGACAAACTTGGTTAAAGAAAAAGGGACAAACTTGGTTAAAGAAAAAGGTACCTAATCTATTAATACAAAATAGCATAAACTTAATGTAGTTTAGTATTCATGCTCATTTTTAATTTGTATTTTTCTCAAAATGTGTGCATTTAAAAGTGTTTAAAAAATGTTCACTATTTTATTTTGTAGTATATTTATGAATTGCCTTTTTAAATAAATTAAATGTCTTTTTTTTGCCTTTTTTTTACATTTTAAATGCTTTTTTTATTGATTATATTGCCTTCAAATCCGAACCCTAGTAATTAAATATTCAAGATGATCGATGAACAATTTTAAGTTTTGAGCATCATACATACCAAATATTAAATAAACGAATCGAACAAGGTTTTAAATGCATACAGAGTCAGTACATATTTTAACGAGTAACAAAGTGAAGGGGATCAGCTATATATATATACAATTAATTCGTTTTTGAGTCCTTGAACTTATACTCATAAGCAGGGCTCGTAACTTCATGCACTAAAAAATGCATAAATAAGCATGCATTATGTAAAAAAATCATGAAGAAATTTTGAAATAATAAAAATAAATCCATGAATTAAAAAAAATGCAATTATATATATATATGGTAGCTAGTGGTAGCTATTACATTGTTTCCCCGGTACTACGTAAAACGTATAAAATCTAAATAGGTATGTACTAGGACACAAGGTAGTCACACACACATACACACACTGAATAAAAATAAAACAAAACATTATAGTTTTGTAAACGGGAAAGTAAATAAAAACAAGAAACTTTTCAAATATTTGTCTAAAAAATATATGTATAATTATGAAATAATATGCACTAACGATTGTAAAAAATCGACTGTATGCCAAATATGCCTTAATTTAAAACCACAAAAAGAAAATAACTTCTAATGTATGATAGTACAATTAATAATGATACCTAAATGTTATATTAAGGGGGTTCGAAGTTGTGATTTAATAAGGGGTCGTGTATAGGCAATTCGATGTCTTATAGTCGTTTCGCAGTGTGTTTGTGTGCGAAGTAAATGATCATTAGTGTGCGTAGATACGTTCTGAATCAGTGGTTCGCATGCACATGTCACATAATAAAATATTTGTTCCAACGAGAAACTAATTTCAATCAATTGAGACCTAAAAGTCGACAAAAATACGATAACTTAGAATGATCGGGGTTTAGTTCTGTAAACATATTTGAATTCATCGTTCTTTTTTCTAGGTTATTGTGGGAGTCGATTTTTAAATAACTGTTTAACTTTTTAAAGAAAAACACAAACAGTTTTCAAATAATTGAGAAATCGAAATATGATTTAACGTGAATTCTAAAAAAAATATCGAAAATTGATTCCCACAATAACCTAGGAAAATTGTTAATGAACTCGTCTTTTTACAGAATTGAAATCTGATAATTCTAAGTAGGCGTATTTTTGTCAGGCTTTTGGGTCTAAATCATGAAATAAATACGCTGCTTCGAATCCCCTTAACAACCAAAACATGCAAAAACATGCACCATCAAAGTTCATATTGTCATTACTATATTGTTATAAAATGGATTTGTGTCTCAGTCAGCATGTTTTCCTGTGTAGCATAAAAAACATGCAGATGCATGAACTTACTTGCATGCCCTGCTTCTAAGTCATAATATATGTATTACATATTTACATAATGTATTTCACCTGAGGTAACTTTTGGCCGGTTGGGACAGCTTGTATATGGGTTAGTTCGTTCGTTCGAGTAAATGAGTTGTATAGTCCGTCGCCGGCAGTCTTGGGAAGTATTCCGAATAAAGAATTCCAAATAATACAGTGTTCGGAATACTTTTTAGAATACTTTTAAAATACATTTTCCGACAGTATTCTGAATAACTATTTAGAATATTTTTAAAAGTATTTTATTCCCATTAAGAAATACTAACTTATTATTTACAATAATGATTTTTTTCTTGTTTTTCTGAACAATTTTACAATAATATAGGTACACGTTTTAAAATATTAAATCATGTATCGATAACTTAGTTTATATTATATTTAGAATTACTGAATTATACATGTTGGACAATTTTCCCGAAGAAAATTATCATTGGATTGATGTTTAAAACAAAAATTACAAAGTATTTTTTGAATATTTTTGAAGTAGGTATTTAAAATACTTTATTCGGAATACTATTTTTACGAAGTATTTGAATACGAATTCTGAATTCTGAAATCTGAATTTCATGTACGTCTCAGATTTAACTTGAAGAAACACGTCCACGAAAATACGGTAGATGGTAAACTGCGGAAAATTATAATTTTTCTAAAAGTCAATATTATGAAGGCTGCGACAAATAAAAATTTAACAATCTGCGACAAACCCAATAAGATTCTTAGATAGTTGTGTGGATTGTACGAATTGCGGCAGTTAATTTTATACAATAACTATATACTAATACTATTAAACTGTATATAAACATATCGATACGATAACATATATAATTTTATATAGGTGCCTAAATCATTAACACCTATAGGTAAGTGTTATTATGTAAATTATGTATTTTCGTTGTTTAAGAAAAGTTTGGCTTTGCATATTTTATTTCAGCATTTACATGTTCTATAACCACTTATTTTCGATTCATATTTAAATTTTTTAACACCATTAATTGTTGGCATTTAGACATAAATTCCATGTTGAATGAATTAATATTGAACTTCTTAAACTACTGATATCTAACACTTTTAAAGTAGTAAGTAGGTAGGTCCTATCTCAGATAAATGAACCGATATTTAGTGACAGTTGCGTCAGAACTTAAAAATACATTCGAATTTACCTTACCCATTTTGTGCGCAACATAACACATAATTAGTTAAAAGATATTATGTGTAATGAATACAGGAAAAAAAAATCCCCAAAAATATACCTAACTGTTGAACACAGCTGTCAAAATAATAATTAATAATAATAAAAGAAATATACAATTTGAAAGATCATTATTATAATATTGATAAATAAGTATATATTATATTATATGATATTCCTACATAAATATTTGTTTATTTATATTTATCAACGGGTAAACTTTAGTTATAACAGTAAGTAAGTAAATAGAATCACAATGTTACAAATATTACAGTGGAATTAAATATGATTTTTTTAAATTAGTTAATTTGGCTTAATGTAAAAATATTAAGCTTTAAATGGTTACTCCTCTTCATCAACATCATCTGTTAATTCAGCTTCTTTCTATTCTAATTCTTCCCTTGACAGCTTCTTAACTCAGGATCTCTAGAATAGTTTTTCATTGTTCGTAAAAAAAACAATTAAATAAAAGTTAAGAACTCACTTCTTAATTTTATCTTTGTGAAATTCTATAATGTGTTCTTCCTCGGTGTGCTTTATAACTGATACAGGTGCAATGTAGCACTCTTCTTTAAAATTCGAAAAAAAAGGACGATACTAAAAAGTAAAACATATATTATTTTTAAAGCACAATCAACCGTAAATTACTTGTTATGAACAAATTATTTTAATTTATATTTCCATAACATGAAAATATACTTACTATATCAATACTTTTGTAGAATACTTTATCACCATATAAGATTGGAATAAACTTTTGTAAAACCTCCAGTTCATCAATTTGCCACACAGGAGGGGCAGCTTTACACATATCACTCTTGCTTACGATAAACGCTCCCGACTAAAATATATATTTTAAACTTAATTCAAAAAATGTCAAATTGAAAGTAAAGTATATAAATACAGTGAATTTTCGAACTGTCTTTGCTTTTGGTACTTGATTAAGCTCTTCTTCCGATAATTCTACATTGTCATCATCTTCTTCTTCATTTAATTCCTCAAAGTCTTCATCATCTTCTGGCTCTTCTTCAGGCACCACTTTTAATACTTTAGTTGGTCTTTCGCAACCTCTAGCCGATGTTAGCATTGGTGCAGGTGGGGGAGGTTTAGCTTTTGATTCTCTCTCTTTTGCAGGTCTTATTTCTTCTTTATATTCATCATCAGAAACCTTTGGTTTCTTCTTTTTTGTGACAGGTGTACTTTTGGCTGGTCGTCTTCTTTTACCAAGAGTTTTGGCCTAATAAATAAATAAATATACTATTTATTCATAACATAATATAATACTAATAAAACATACAGCAGCTGTTGAAGTAGATTTATCTTCAGAGTATTCTCCCACTTCTTCCGGGTCATCAACGTCAAATTCATTTTCAGAATCACCTGCTTGTACCTTCTTACTTTTCATCATAGCTATAAAAATAATTCAAATTAAATTAATTGTAAACACATTATATTGTAATAACTGAAGTAATTTATTGTTTTTCATTCAAGCCATGTAGACTTGTAATTGTGCTAATACTATAGTGTGTTTTGTAACAACTGCGACTCGATGGTTACGCGAACTGTGACGTTTTTTCATTAAGGTTTTTGAAACTAGCTTGTAGAAATTCTTGGTAAATCTAAAATTGATAACGAATATTTTATAAATGTTTTCGATCCTAGTTTGAAAACCCCTGGTTTGAGACAGAACCACGACAAAATGCGTTAGTGTCGACTGTCGAGTCACAGTTGCTATGAAACGCACTATAATATAAAGCTCCGATTAAAAAAGATTTATTTGTATACGATTTGAAAAAGCAACCAATTTTAGGTAGGTATTTTATTTATTGCATATTATTTGCTACTATATTTAATAAAATGGAAATTAGTATAGGAAATGGGGAAAAAAATACTGTTTAGCTACATATTTTATTTATATTTACCAAATCTCTTATGTGATTTTTCCCTACCTCTAGCCGATGTTAGTATTGGTGCAGGTGGGGGAGGTTTAGCCTTTGATCCTCTTTCTTTTTCAGGTATTATTTCTTCTTTATATTCATCATCAGAAACCTTTGATGTCTTATTTCTAGCAGGTGTACTTTTGGCTGGTCGTCTTCTTTTACCAAGAGTTTTGGCCTAATATATAAATAAATATACTATTTATTCATAACATAATATAATACTAATAAAACATACAGCAGCTGTTGAAGTAGATTTATCTTCAGAGTATTCTCCCACTTCTTCCGGGTCATCAACGTCAAATTCATTTTCAGAATCACCTGCTTGTACCTTCTTACTTTTCATCATAGCTATAAAAATAATTCAAATTAAATTAATTGTAAACACATTATATTGTAATAACTGAAGTAATTTATTGTTTTTCATTCAAGCCATGTAGACTTGTAATTGTGCTAATACTATAGTGTGTTTTGTAACAACTGCGACTCGATGATTACGCGAACTGTGACGTTTTTTCATTAAGGTTTTTGAAACTAGCTTGTAGAAATTCTTGGTAAATCTAAAATTGATAACGAATATTTTACAAATGTTTTCGATCCTAGTTTGAAAACCCCTGGTTTGAGACAGAACCACGACAAAATGCGTTAGTGTCGACTGTCGAGTCGCAGTTGCTATGAAACGCACTATAATATAAAGCTCCGATTAAAAAAGATTTATTTGTATACGATTTGAAAAAGCAACCAATTTTAGGTAGGTATTTTATTTATTGCATATTATTTGCTACTATATTTAATAAAATGGAAATAAGTATAGGAATTGGGGGCCGATGTTAGTATTGGTGCAGGTGGGGGAGGTTTAGCTTTTGATCCTCTTTCTTTTTCAGGTATTATTTCTTCTTTATATTCACAAATATTTAATAACGAATATTTTACAAATTTTTTCGATCCTATGTGACTATGTGAAAAAGTTATTGACATTTAATCATGTTTATTGTAATTTATTTTATTATTTACGGTTTTCCCACACTAACACATGTATTACATAATATACTGACATTACAGGTTGATAATTTATATTTGGATAGGTACCTATTAAGTATTAATTAAGGTGTTTAATAAATTTTCTAAATTTTATGTTTTATGGGCTCTATCCTCAAAATATTATCTGTTCTCCCCTTCACAGGAAAAGATAAAATTATTTATTTTAATTTCCCGCATAAAACAAATTTATTATAACTGGTCAGAACACTCTACTTTGGTTTGGAAAAAAGTGTATTCTGTAGATCCGTGTAACTAATAACTATCTGCATGAAATAAAAACAATATCGACAGTGAAAAAAATTATCAGTTAATAGTAGTAGTATACATTATAATAATTGATTCCAAATTAAAATTGTTTAAAACAACAGCAAAGGATAATATTAAAAACACTTGTCTCCTAAAATTGTATAATAAAAAATGTAAGACATTTATCAATAAGCGCATAAAATTTGTAAAAACCATAAATAAAGATGTTTAAAAAATCTATAAAAAGTTCTATAGTTACATTTTACGCATTATATTTTAGTAACAAACAGTATTGCCCGTTTCAAAATGTTATTGTTAGACACACACACACACACACACACATGCGCGCGCGTGAATGCCGGTACGTAGGTACACACTACATATTGGCAGGTGGAGGTTTAAAGACGTATATAGCGGATAAAACTTCAGAAAAAAAAAACGGGTGAGCGGATCTACCAACAAGCGATGATCGTCGAACAATCTTAACGGCGTAATACCGGTCGTCAGCAATAATATAAACGGCCATAATAGTGTTTTGAACGGCAAACGGGCGGCCGGCCGCCGGCGAACCTAGTCCAATATCGTCCAATACCGCGGCGGCAATCGGTCGGGAGATTGAAGTAGGATTTTGACGACGTTCGCGTCGCGGATCACGAGCACGTGAAAATGGCGGCCGACGAAATCCGAATCAACGCGCTGCGGTGCTAATAAAATATCATACTTACGATGTTTGCTTACAGCGACGAGAAATCAACGATGGAAAACAATTATCGGCTGCGATATAGGTATTAGACACCCGACTTTAATATTAAGTCATCTGTTCTCGTGCGTTGACGACGAATTATTGTCGGCACACGAAGGGCGGTGAAGGCACTAGAAAGTGAAATGATAAACACAAACACAACACGGGAACAGGTTAGCGTTTTGGACGGCCGAGACGATAGATTACAACAGTGTTGCCAGAACACAATTATACAATACGCAACAATCCATTTTCCAGTAGCGACGAATGCTAACAAACCGAACGCGGTGATACGCAGTGCCACGGACTAACCTAACTTCGGACGTCGGTCGGTGCGATTGATCGGTTTTGGTTTTTGAAACCGATTTTTTATACTAACGGTTTTGCTCACCGGTTTCAATAACCAAAATAAAAGTCATAGGTTTTGGTGTCGGTTTTTAAAACCGGTTTTCTACTACTAAGGTTTTGGACTCTGGTTAACCGCTCATATAGGTACAGGTTTTTTATTAAAAAAAAAAAAAAAAAAAATGAAGTATTTTTAATACACCTTTTTATATGAGTTCATACTGAGTACTTGACTAACGAGAAACGACTATATACAACTTTTTCTCCTAGATACAATTAATTTAAAATATCAAGAAAAAACTTAAGCCTATTATTTACTAATCAATAACGATTAGTAGACTTGAAATTACATCAAAACATTAGACAAATGTAGTACCTATGTAACTTAAGCCTTTGTAGTGTTATTACTTACTACTTTTATAATAAAAGTTTTATTAAAATACAAATATAAAACAATAACCTTTATAAACTTTAAAGTTTAAACAATATATTAAATGTTAAATATGTACTGAAGTCTTGAATAGTTAAATATATCAAAATTGTATATTGATTATAACTTGTAAGTTATAACAACACAAGAAAATAACATTCTACTTTTCATAACTCATATTTTTAGTATGTTATATTAGGGAGGCGTTCAAAATCCCGACAATGATAATCCCGAATGGTCAAAAACCCGAAACCAAAATCCCGACAGTCTAAAATACCGACAGTTCAAAATACCGACAGTTCAAAATACCGACAGTTCAAAATACCGACCATTTGAAATATCGACAAAATAAAATAATTTTATCTTATCTTATCTTATAAAAGTTTAATTTAGTACCTATATGGCATCGACGTTGGTCAACTTTGGTTGGTAAACCTCATGTTGGAGTCTATACAATGATAGAGGAGCTTCAGAAAGAACAACAACGAGTTGACTTGGAAATTGAATGCATTAATCGTGGAGAACCAAAACCGAAACAGAAAAAACAAATAATTGACAGAGAGAAAAGAATAATGACGGTATATAAAGATATATCAAATAGCAGTGTCTTAGATTTTTTACGGGGTTTGGCTCATAATATATCGATGTAGTTTTATATATTTTTTTAATTTTTTTGTTCAATGACGATCGGCGGTCACATTCCGAATATTAAATCCAATAATGAAAATAATAATATAAATTATGATGTACTTATATAAATATTAAATATAAATATTTTAAATAATGATTAACGAATATAATAGTATAAATATAATGTAATCGTAGTGTAATGTATTGTTTGAGTTTTTAAATGAAATTGTTGAATAATGAACATGATAATATTATGTAAATATGTTTGGTCGGGATTTTAAACCGTCGGTATTATGATTTGTCGGGATTTTAAACAGTCGGTACTGTGACTTGTCGGGATTTTAAACTGTCGGTATTGTGATTTGTCGGGATTTGGTATCTCGGGATTTTACATGTCGGGATTATAATTGTCGGGATTTCGACCCAGACCCGTTATATTATGCATAAATACATTTCACTTTTTTATTTTTAGTAATTCACTAAACTACTAAACTTGATCGTAGTATCATTATTTGTTCAAGTACATTTGCTCCTAAATTTGATCGTAAATCATTCAAAATAAACTTTAATGACGAAAACAATCTTTCTACAGACACCTATAACAAGTAGGTAATCAATTGTTGCAAGTTGAACACTTTCAACTATAGGGGTTGGGAAAAGATATATCAAGCGACTCAACAACTCCCATGTTTTAATTAAATGAGCTACTGCTCTTGATTTTGAATCTTCGGACATTAAATACTGCTTTTTAGTTTTTTTTTTCTATAATTGCCAATTAAATTTTAATTGTTGGGTAAAAATGCGTAGATATGGTTTTACAATAGTAGTTGAAAAATACATAGGCACAGTTTATATATTTTGTTTTGAGCTGAAGAAAACATATGATGGGGGACGGAGTGGCCGAGCGTTACTGGTTCGAATCTCGGTCACGGGCCGCACTTCTCTCCGGGCAGACGACCGGGCATGGCAGATACCCAGGGGCGGACTGGCCAGGTGTGTTAGTGTGCAGATATAATGCTACACAGGGGAGGACTGGCCAGGTGTGCTAGTGTGCAGTAGCACACCGGGCCGGCTTATATGTGTGGGCAGGGCCACCGCAGCATTTGAAATGTTGAACATTTCACGATATTACTAATACATTTATTTGAAAACAAATTTAACTTACATTTAGTAATACATTTAGTAACACATTGTTCTCGTTGTTGTCTACAATTAATAATATTAAATGTATTTCTTATAAACCTAGTAGCAGTGTCTGATTATATAAAGTAACAAGAAAGATACTGTTGTCGTTTGAAAAAAAAAATTTGTATCGCCAAAAGGAACATCGTTAAGTAGGTAGTAAAAATAGTGTCTAAACAAATTTAAAATATCCAAAAATCAGAATTTGAAGTTCATATTTTTACTCGATTTTTCATGAAGTGGTTATTTTCTTGTCATTCAATAACGAATAACTATAGAAACATAAAAATTTCAATGAGTTTTTATATAGATATTCATTTCCTATAAACCATACACCAATGAAAATATTTTGACTCTTTTAAAGCTGTTTACGTACATTGTTAGTTTTCGTTTGTTTTTAGTTTTTTTTCTATAATTGCCAATTAAATTTTAATTGTTTTGTAAAAATGCGTAGATATGGTTTTACAATAGTAGTTGAAAAATACATAGGCACAGTTTTTTTTTCTAAGTTCAAATTTTGATAGAATTTGTCAAATATAAAAATTTATAATTATTTTGTAGTTGAAAATGTATAAAATGTTCAACTTTTATATCAGAGGATTGAACATTTAAAACAAGGTTCCACGTGAATGATTATTATATAAATTACTTGATACACAATAATATCATAGGCTGACTAACCGTCTTCGTTCAGACTCGTTTTTCTTATACAATCATATTATATCATTGAATTCAAATTTAACATCATCTTTTACGGTGACCCACTTGTTAAATACTGTACAGCAGAGTGACACCCACTTGCCCACCTTTTTTTGTAGAAAGTTATTTTATATTTTGTTTTGAGCTGAAGAAAACATATGATGGGGGACGGAGTGGCCGAGCGTTCGAATCTCGGTCACGGGCCGCACTTCTCTCCGGGCAGACGACCGGGCATGGCAGATACCCAGGGGTGGACTGGCCAGGTGTGTTAGTGTGCAGATATAATGCTACACAGGGGAGGACTGACCAGGTGTACTAGTGTGCAGTAGCACACCGGGCCGGCTTATATGTGTGGGCAGGGCCACCGCAGCATTTGAAATGTTGAACATTTCACGATATTACTAATACATTTATTTGAAAACAAATTTAACTTACATTTAGTAATACATTTAGTAACACATTGTTCTCGTTGTTGTCTACAATAAATAATATTAAATGTATTTCTTATAAATCTAGTAGCAGTGTCTGATTATATAAAGTAACAAGAAAGATACTGTTGTCGTTTGAAAAAAAAACGTTTGTATCGCCAAAAGGAACATCGTTAAGTAGGTAGTAAAAATAGTGTCTAAACAAATTTTAAATATCCAAAAATCAGAATTTGAAGTTCATATTTTTACTTGATTTTTCATGAAGTGGTTATTTTCTTGTTATTCAATAAAGATTAACGAATAACTATAGAAACATAAAAATTGATAGAATTTGAATAGAATTTGTCAAATATAAAAATTTATAATTATTTTGTAGTTGAAAATGTATAAAATGTTCAACTTTTATATCAAAGGATATAATATAATAATATAACACAATAATATCATAGGCTGACTAACGGTCTTTGTTCAGAATCGTTTTTCCTATACAATCATATTATATCATTGAATTCAAATTTAACATCATCTATTACGGTAACCCACTTGTTAAATACTGTACAGCAGAGTGACACCCACTTGCCCACCTTTTTTTGTAGAAAGTTATTTTATATTTTGTTTTGAGCTGAAGAAAACATATGATGGGGGACGGAGTGGCTGAGGGTTACCGGTTCGAATCTCGGTCACGGGCCACCGGGCAGACGACCGGGCATGGCAGATACATTGCTACAAAAAATGAATAGTGTAAAAATTAAAAACATTAATAATTATTAAATAATATGTAAATGTAAGGAAATTGAGCTTGTTAAATATTACTGTACCAGATTCAAACACCGGATGTTTATGTTTGTTAATAATTTCTTTGACAATGGGGTGTTTAATTTTTTCAATTTCATTTGCGTGTTAAGCCAAATACCAAAGCAGTCACCAGGATTTAAATCGTTTTTCTGCATTTGAATTGTAGCTGTTTTAGCAGGCTCCAAAACTTTAACCTATTTTTTTTTTAATTTAAAACATAATGTACTTCCAAATAATATAAAGCATATGCTATAAACTACACAATACCTATTAACTGTATTATTAATAAAAGTATAAAGTAACAACCAATTACAATTAAAACACCTTTATGATAGATGATTGCAAATTTTGTTGTTTATTTATTTGTATTTTCAATTTATTAAATTGTAAAATGCTTTAGTTTAGAGACTTAGAATTTACTATTTACTATTTAGTAAATAATTATACATAATATAGATCAACATATTTTATTCTGATTTGTGGTACTTATTCATATACTTACCAAATTATGTATTGAATCCCAAACATGATCATTCAATACATTTTTGGCATTAACACTACAGAATGTGTTCTTAGTTCTAAAAGTCTATTTAGCATATTATATGTACTGTTCCAGCGTGTTTCGATATTTAATATCGCCTGTTTAACCCTTCTCGTTTTAACCATAATGTAAATGTCTGGGTTCTCAGAGACTTTCCTGCCGAAAATGAACAGCTGATACAATATTGTTTTTTAGTGTTCATACTTTTACAGTGAAATTATATTAAACCATAAATTAAACTTTTATATTTTTCAAATTCTAATAATATTCTATAAATTTATATATTTATATTTAAAATTTTCAATTTCAGAAGTCTTGCTATTTTAGCATATTTATTTGAAAATAATATATATTTAAACAAATTATAATCAAAATTTGATTATTTGCCTATAAATTATCATCATGGTTTACTCTTTTTGATAATACTATTATAGCATTATTATACTACTTACTTTTCTAGCTTTTGATAAAATACCACTTATAGATCTTTCTTTTAAAGTATCATATACACTTAGCTGAAATGTATGAACAGCACACCTTACACAAGTTTTCATTTGAAATTGATCAAGAACAGAAGCTGTTACCAAGTTTTCCAACTCTAAACAATCATTGGCCCGAACTTCATTACTATACTCTGTTCCAGGAGAGATCATGCCGGTTCTACGCATCCTCCTACTTCACCCTGCTGCCGAAACTGGTTCCCCTCAAAATACTCAAAGTTTGTACCATAAAAAACTTTAAGTCTGTAGTGAATAAATCTGGAGGGTTCTATACTTGTTTTATAAATAATTATAATTTGCAATATTAATACTACTTAAGTACTAGGTAACTATTAAGTATTTACCATGTAGTTATTTCTTATTAGTTATTAATATTATTTAATTTATTTATAATATTTTATATTTAAATAAATATTTAATATATTTTATTGCCAACTCACTAAGTTAATAAATATAAAAACTATCAAATAGTTACTAGTCATCCCTCACCACTCACCAGTCACTGTAATATAATTTATAAGCCTATCGGCCAGTTTCTATAATACCTTATTAGTTAATAGTTATTACTTATTACAAATATGAATAGACAATAAGTATACAACTTTTAACATTTAAAAATACAGGTGATTTATTTTCGGGAAAATACCATTATACCAATTTGATATGGAACTACGTTATTTTTAGAACAAATATTGAAATATCCGAATTAATATTTTTAAATTTTAATACAATAATTCATTGATAACCGTATTGGCAAATGTAAAATGATAATGACAGGTTTCCTCATCTATTTTTTAAAATGTTTTTTTTTTTTACATAGATTATTTTATTTTTAAGCGTAAATACAATTTTTTAGTTTTCCAAAAATTCTGTTTTTTTGGAAGTGTATTATTTTAATATTCTCCAATATTTCCATGTTTTCTGAGGCTCTGGGAAAAACACCGTTTTTTCAGACATTTTCCCGAATTTTTACTGAAATTTTCCAGCATTTCGATCACTATTTAATATTATCAATGCAGGCATATTAGTAAGGTAGGTAACAAGTATAATTTATATGAAAACTTACTTTGAATTCTGAAACACTTATAAACGTCCAAATCGCTATTATATTTTCTGAAATTCTACATCAGCTTTGTGAATTGCGATTCAATAATAATATTGATATCGATTACATGGAAATTAGAATTTGGATTTTTGGTATTTCCTTTATGATAATTCTGTTGTACCTACACATAATAATATTCTTATTTCTTACCATTCATACAATTGTATAAGTCTACGATTTTATAACTAGTTATTACCTACTTACACTATAGATAAAATATCTATTGGATTTTGGAACCGAAAAAAACCGAGAAAACCGTAAAAATCTCTACATCAAAATATAGGTTACGGTTTCGGTTTCGGTTCCTAAAAAATGTATTTAATTGTTTCGGTTTCAAGATTTTCAAACCGGTCAATTTCGGTACGGTTACAGTCCCTGGTATGAATACACAATACACACAGGAAAAACGCTCTGGTGTAAATAGAACTGTGGTAATGATTTCAATCAAGAGTGTATAATTACAGACGTCCAGAGTGACGACACCTTATCAATACACCTTGGTCGGAGAACGGCTCTCGTCCACAGCCTACAAATGCCATACATCCACTGTTGTTCATGCATTTATTCGATATCTACGTCGATGATAAGATGACCATGAAGTTAGCCCCCCCCCCACTTTGGCGGATTCAATTCAAACCAGCGCCAATATTTAGCAAATAATTGCAAATTGGTTAGAATTTTCAAATTTAGTGCACGCTTGCAAACTAAAAAAATGATTTGGGGGGATAACTTCATGCAAAACTTTGTCAAATTAATTGCAAATAATTGCAAATAGGTTTTTAGAATTTGCAAATTAAAATTGGAATTTTGGCGAATTTTTTTACAAATTTGGTCAGCCCCACCAATTCATCCGATCCGTTCCAAACCAACTCCAATATTTAGCAAATTAATTGCAAATAATTGCAAATAGGTTTTTAGACTTAGCAAATTAAAATTGTAATTTTGGAAAATTTTTTCGCAAATTTGGTCAGCCCCACCACTAAAACTTTATTGATATTTATAGAATAAAAAACGAAAAAAATTGGAAACTGAAAATGTCCGTAAACAACTCAAAAAGAGTCAAAATATTTTCAAAATTGTATGGTGTATAGGAAATGCTAATATAAACATTCAATAAAACAAATATTTTTAAAAACTTAGTACTTAGTACTTAGTTTGCAAAATAAATACGTATGGAGTGTTGCAACATATGAATGTGAAACTTGGGTAATAAAATATGATACCGAAAAGAAAAAATTAGAAGGGTTCGAAATGTGGTGCTGGAGGCGTATGAAAAGGATAAGTTGGATAGAGCGGAAAACGAATGAAGAAGTACTTAGAACAGTGGGAGAAAAACGTACACTCATAGATGCGATTAGAGGAAGACGCTGGAAAATGGTTGGACATGCCCTGAGACACTCGGAAGAATTGCATAATATAATATTGGAGGGTATGATAGAAGGAAAGAAAACTACAGGACGTCCGCGGAACTCGTATATAGGACAAATTAAAATCAATGCAAAAGTCAAAACCTTCAAAGAACTCAAAGAAAAGGCGAGGAATCGGTTAGAATGGAGAATTGGAGTTGTAAACCAACCTTCGGGTTGAAAAAAAAAAATCAATGATCTTTATTACAATCAAGTGTCACTTCGAATATGGGTCAAGACCTGTCTTGCTATTATTGTTACCACCATATATCGACCTACACAATTTGTATTACTGTAGTCTGTAGTATCTAAACATTAATACTGCGGGTATTTATTTTGATGCTAGTGTATTTAATTTTTATAAAATTATTAAGGGGTATGCATACCGACCGTTTCTAAGGAGTTCGGTATAGGCAATTTTCTAATGCTGTGCATGTGGGTCGTGTAAATGTGTGGGTAGTAAATGATTTTTAGTGTGAGTGACTGTGTATAAAATAAATAGTGGAGCACACCCGCACGTGCATGCACATGTCATTAACGGAACATTTTACACTCTAATTACAAATGTGAATTTCAGTGAAACACTGAAACTTAGTTTCGTATTTCAAATAATATAGCTTACTGAGTGACATTCCAGTAAGAATACCTATATTGTACAAATTGAAGAGAAGGAGTTTACCTAGGCTTGTATAGTAGTCGATTTTCGATATTTTATTTTCATTGTCCAATATTTAACTCTAAAACTTATGAATTATGATATTTTACTTTTTGAATTTGAATTATTGAGTTTAGTAATTACGAATATTAAAATTTGACTTCCATACAGGCACAGATTAACTTTTCTTCTACAATATTGATAATATGTGTTTTTACTCTCAAACCACTTAATTAACCATATTATTGGAAATACAAAAGCACATTTTTATAGATTTTTTCAATACTATTCATACCCCTTAAAAGTATAAGTTATGTAGGTATAATATTAATTATATTGTATAATATGTCTTTTGTTTGCAAACAATGTAATGCAAATTTTACCAAAAAATATAATTTAAGCCGACGTTGACAATAAATTCATATGTACTCGTATTTAAGAGACAAGAGAAAAAATAAATAAATTATGGTATATTTTTTTCTCGATACAAATTTATTTGTTTTAAATTTTTAGGGATACAATGAATGTAATCAAAAGTTCAACCGCAAAGACATTTTAATACGTCATATAGAAATTCTACATAAGTGCAAAAGTGATTATTTTGTAAGTTAATTAAAATTTATACCTATTTGTAATTTGTTGTACATATTTTTTGATGTCAGTAACTTATATCTTATGTTTATATGTTGAATATTTTAGAAATGTTCTCAGTGTTCAAAGATATTTTATAACAAATATAGTCAAGCGCAGCACATTCAAATTGCACATGGTAAAAACATCCCTCTGACTGAGAAGAAAAAACCTTATAAAGACTTATGCAGTTTTTGGAAAGAACGTCGTTCAAGGCGCGTTCACGTTCATATTTATTGTACCATACGTGAACGTCAATCGACAATGACGTTTATATTTTTAATGAATTAGAAATATTTTTATGACGTACAAATGTATTTACCATTTAATAAATATAATATAATATAAAATATTTTTGTAAATAATAATAATAAATATATTTAAGAGCTATAATTTCGTTATTAAATATACCTGTTAGGTACCTACCTATTTGAAGTTGTGATGTTTGAAGTTGAATTGTTTAAGATATAAATTCATAATATTAAATAGGAACACTTGTAGTATTACTATAATATTAGGTAGGTAGGTACTTATATAGGCATATCATGTTTAGGTACCTATGCGGCTATACTAGTACCTATAATTAAATTATAAACTTCATCATATTATTGAATAGGTATGCAATCTCTGCCTTAAGGACTTTGCCAGTTTTGAAGGGTGAAAATTCATAAGAAAAGCGTTCATCCAAAACGTACCTCAGAAGGGACAGATTTTCTCCATGTCCATAATTTTTTTGTAAGTCATTTATAAGTAGATTTAAAAATGTAAAATATTTCTTCTTTTGATAATTTTATAGGAATGTCATGAATGTAATAAAACATTTTTCAGGAAAGATACCTTAAGACGACATATAAAGCACTTGTTAGAACGAGATGATTTTGTAATTTTGTAAGTGCGACATAGACAAACATTATTACCAGTGGTTATATATGTTCACATCTATTCATTTACCAGATACCCTTTTTTACTTTTTTAACATACAGGATATAACAGAAAGATCGGGCCAAAAAAAAAACCAAAAAAAAAAATAATTAATATGTTTTAAAATGCTATAAAATAAACTACTTAGTTTATATAAATATTTTTACCATCAAAATTGTTTTTATAATCAGTTTTACGAATTGGTTATTTTTCCATACAAATGTTAATCAAATTTTTTTTATACCATACTTGTAACTAGTGTAACCATAATTTATATATTAAAAAAATATTAAAAATATTGATTAGAACAAAAGTTATTTTATCCGTCAGGTCTTCCAGTTAACCCTGTATACAAGTGTTTTAACGTTTAAGGGTAGCCGGTAAATAGACCTGTTAAGTATTGTTCCACTTCATATTTAACATTGAAATATATATCATCATGGTAATTGGTATTCTTGAATTCTATAGGAATGTGCTCACTGTTCAAGGAAATATACCCGAAAGAATGATTTAATTAAACATATAAGGAAACATATCATTTTGAACGGAAATTCGATTTCCAAGGTAGGTAATTAATCCGAATTATCATGGATACTTAGGTACCTATTGCAACATTTGTTTTTTTTTTACCTAATGCTTTTAATATTTTACATTATACACTCTACACATTTTAATTGTCTTATGTGTGAACAATATTTTAGTACAAGAATCCTCATAAATGAACACTACCAAAAATACCACAATTTATAGACTTTGTGTATGAACATTTAAAGTTCACATCTTTTGGTGAATTTCAAAAATGGAAAACTAATGAAGAACAAAAGTATTTTATTCAGTTTCCTGTAGCTATGTCATGGAATACAAAAACGGTTATTGTAAAACAATATATATGTCATCGTTCGGTAGAAAAACTTTTGAAAACTGCCCAAAAAATTATCCCAAAACTTATATGTTCTAAAAAATTAGGTGGTATTTGCCCTGTGCTTATAAATATAAAAACTTCTAAAGACGATGGCACGTGTTCGGTTATGTATCAAAAATTACATGTGGGCCATCCATGTAATAGAAGTGAGTTACCTCATATAAATTTAAACGCAGAAGATAAATAGAATATATTGCCAAGAAGTTATCATTAGGTGTACGGGTGTATCACAATTAGATTTAGGATATCAAAATTATTACAATGCTCAATTTTATTATATACTTGTATTAATAATAATGATTATAATATTTAAAATTCAAGAGGGTAATTATTTGAATGTTATCTTATCACCGACGTAGATATCGAATAAATGCATGAACAACAGTGGCATCGGAACAGTTATACTTACCACCGGATCTATGGAATTTATAGGCTCGTCCCTCGTAAAGGAATAAGAATTAAGTTAAGGAATAATTCTGTTAAGTTTAATGGTTGGCTGACCTGTTTTGTAGAATCGCGGAAAAAAAAGTCCCGTTATAAAAGTGCCGGTGAAAAAGTCCCATAAATATTAATAAAAAATAATGAAAATATATCAAAATTGAAGTATAAATATGTTAAAAGTGTATTAACAAATTAAAGTTACATAAAAAATCATATAATATCATAAAAAATATTAATTACTTACTTAAATAACATATTAAAATATAATGAAATTTAATTTAATACAAGTCTAAAATAATAAAATGTAATACAATAGTAATAATAAATATAATCATTGTACCTATATAGTTATAATAATAATACCATAAAAATGTAATATTATAATAATTAAGTACCTACACCTCTTTCTTATGTTATGACTTATGGCCTTTAAAAAGGCCTGTTAATAGGTATACAAATAACCTATTATTATACCAAAAAACTTTTTTTTGTGTTATGTTCCTAATCAAAGTTAAAATTATAAATACTTAACTATAGTAATTTCCTATATATTTATTAGTCACTATATTTGAAAAACCATCCAAAATGAATTCCTATTATAACAACTAATTTTTTTTTTTTTTAATTACCTCTGCTAATTACCTTTCAGTTTATGATGAATAATTAATAGTATGCAACATTTTATATTTATTTATACAATTTGATATAATATACCATACTACCTATCATTACACTAAAACTAAATAGTAAATTACTAAATTATAGAAAAAGCCAAAAATACGATCTTCATTAAGGAACTTGAAAATTAAATATTATATATATTATAATATATACACTATGTAGTATATAGGTATGTAAGCTCCCTTCTATTTTTTATGAAATTATATGATTTTTTTATGTAACTTTAATTTATTTTTCATTACAATTTTAACATATTTATACTTTAATTTTGATATATTTTAATTCATTTTTACGGGACTTTTTTTTCCTAGTGTGGGACTTTTTTTTCCGGGACTTTTTTTTTCGATTTCCGTTTTGTAAGGCACTCACTACACTCGTGTTGCACAAGAGCAGCAGCAGTGTTTCGTAGTAACGTAACGAAAGTAACGCGTTACTTTGCTTGTAACGCTTTACGTAATTACATTAGAATTATTTCCAAGTAACGAAAATGCAATGGAAATTACTTTTGAAAAGATATTTCTATAGAATGACGCGTTACAGTTTCGAATTATTAATTACCTACCTACCAATTGTGAATTTTATTGAAAAAAATATATGTATAATGCCGGTATATTATTACGTTTACCAATCTAATATGTAAATTTAATTTTGACTCTGTACAATTCAGTTTTCAATGGTTTTGACATTTGAAATGTATAATTGCACCGAAAATCACGAGAACAGTTAATTAAATTTATTATTTAAGTTTACTGCTTTAAATAGGTTTCCTATGAATATAGCTTGTGCGGAAGACTACATTTTATATGATCCTATTAATTATACAGGTTTTTACAAAGAATTTGCTTGTTCAATTTGCCTGCAGAAGATGATTGCCGAGAAATTTAAAATTTTTTTTTATATTTTTGTAATGAGAAAGTAATGAGTTACTTTTCTGTTTGAAAAGTAAAGTAATTTTATTACAATTGTATTCGAGTAACGAGTAAAGTACCTTAATTACATTTATCTCTTAGTAACGAGTAAAGTAACTTAATTACTTTTTAAAAGTAACTTGCCCAACACTGAACACTGGTCATAGCAGGCCTTGTGTGTTATGGCCAAAACCTATAAACTAATGGACAGCGCTTAGAGAGAGAGGTCAGTGGTACGATACACAGTATTAGTTTCATACGTCTATGATTTCCCCCAATATGTTTTTTCTCTCTTTCTCCTATATGATTGTCCACCAAGATTCCCCCAATATGTTCTTTCTCTCTCACTCTCTATTGGCGCCACTCATTGATGGCTGGGTGGTGAGTGAGGTGCAGTCCATTAGTTTATAGGTCTATGGTTATGGCCAAACCGAGTGACTATGGCCTTGAAGACGGGCCCGTGGAGCGCGGTATAACGTTATCAATGAAACATTTCATATCAATTTTATAAATTATTTGAAAAATGTCAAATAACAATATTGTAATATTTAATTCTTATCGCACAGCAAAATGTGACAATATTGACAATCATACCGTGCATGAGAAACTTTGAATGAATCAAAACGGTCGTCAATGGATTGTTTTCGTTTTTTATAATATCGCAACAAATTGGCATACACGTTACCAACTTCTCATCAGATTACGGATCCGGTACAATTTTTTGAGCCCAATAGTTCAAGACTTTCGAGGAAGAAATTCGAGTTCAAGAGCGTTCGAGAAGTTACGTGTGCAATATACAAGCGATACGTATCGGGCTCAGACTTCGAACGTAAATTTATTCCACATCGATACGTGTCGAATTTTTCTTCTCGAAAATCTTCCTTCATAGCCCGGGGACACACAAACCCGACCATCTGATCGAGTGTCTATTCAATGTTGTTCTTTTGTCGTAGTAGTCGGTATGAGTCATCGTATTGGAATTGGGTGTGTACACCATAGATAATGCATATAATATATATTATCTATGGCACACACACACGTAGGACATTGTCATTTGTCAATTTGCGATACTGAAAAAATCGACAACTGCGCTCCTGTGCGACCGCCATATTTTCCGTGAAACCACGATTATTCAAGTCTCTGGATAAAGTACACCGCCCGTGTTCAGTGGTCGAGATTATTGACTTTTTACACAGGTAAGTGCTACGAGTCCGGCTTTATTTGGCTTTTCCAAAGGTTTGCGTTTATTTTTCAATCTTGTTATTGGCAAACGAGAATTTTATCGTGACGTGCCATTGAATTCACCTGACACCTGTTGTAGGTACACGATATTTGAATTAGATTTTTTACGTTTCCTTATGTTTGTTGTGTTCAATGTTCATTTGTAATCAGTGTTGGGTAGTAGGTAATGTAACACAAATTACCAATAATAACTGTAATGTAGGTAAAATACTTTTGCAATAACACTGTACTAATTTTATTAGGTATTATTTCATTAGGTACCTACCTATATATTATTATTTTTTTGCAATTGTACCGAAATTACTTTTTAAAAGTCATTTCTATGGAGTAACATATAGTTTTCCACGTTATTGAAATACGTTAAGAATGTAGAATGTATGGCAAAATCTAGGTCCTAGAATATTCGAGATAAATTAAAAATCAGTTAAATTTATTTATGATTCCAAAAGTGTTAGATAATTATAGTCAACAAAATTGTTAAAGATCCCACGAATAAATACTTTGACAATTTATTCATGCATAACATTAAGTTATCACACCTACATCATCAATATTTGACCTAGGTATCCTACTATAGTATAATATAGTGCTATACAATTTATATAGGTAATAAAATACCTACTACTTCAGTAATCATTATATGATAATATTTGTTATTCATTTTAAATGAGTAACGTTAGTTGTAACGCATTCTTTTTTTTTTTTTTGAGTTATCGACCTACACCGATTGATGACTTATAAGTGTTGACTTATTTTTTTAGAACATAAATAGTCCTGTACCTGTATGGTTGTATGATATGTACTGGTTAGGTTACAAATCGTATAACTATGCATTGAATGATTTAAAAAGTTTTAGTTTTATTTTGGGTGTTTTTTTTATTAAGATTAATTAATTTAAAATTTTAAAATTTATATTTATCAAATTTTTATTTTTTGCTCATTTATTTTAGTGCACTTTAACAGAAAAACCAGGAATTTTTATACTTAACATAGTTTGTAAAGATATATCCCCCCCACCTACTATAAAAAGTACATTTTCCATATTATGCATAATATTATTATACTATAATACAAATAACTATGTACAGATATAGGTAACAATAAGTATATTTGAGACATATATATTTTGAATGTTCTTATGATTATTTTGGATTATTCTAAGTTGAAATATTTATTAAGATTTGACTAGAATTTTTGTTAGGTATATAAAAAAAATATTATCGGCTTACTAAATTAAAACAAAATTTATAGCCACATCGATAATCCATATTTTGCAGTACTTGTGTAAGCATTTGATTAATTTTATACCTATGAAATATATTTATTAATATAATATATATACAAATATATTTATTTAATAAGAATTACTAATGAATTTCAAAATAAACATAATTTTTAGTCAAAATAATTTATAATTATATGTCTAAATAATTTGTTTTGTTGTTTTAGAAAATACTAACAGCAATTATTACAGTATGTTCTTTTAAATTATGTTTATATAGGTTGGTATAAAACGAGTACTATCGATAATGAAATTCGACACATCATGGGACGTTAATAGTTATAAAAAAGACTTTGAAACTTTGGATCAATGGCAATTTAGGGAAGCATTTTTGATTGCCAATAAACATAAATACCATAGAGATAAAGTAGTGGATTTGTCTGATGTTTTTATGAATATTGAATTTAAGAATTGCAGGTAACTTAAAGTTTATTAATTATAATTGTTACTTAAAAGCTATACAATAACTTAAATTTTTTAAGGTATGGAAAAACGACCATGGATCTTATTGAAACTCTATCTAAAAGTTTTGTTTCTCATTTGAGAAATTTACTCAAATTACCGAAAATCAGTGCAACCAATTTCAATGCTGCTAGAGCTAGATGTAATATTATTTACTGTGAATATATCTGTATAAATAATTTTACTTTAAGAAATTACATTCTAAATATAGATTTTGATGAATTTCAGCAAAATCTATCAAAAAAACACCATGGGATCAGAACTATATAATACCAGGTTTTATGTTGTTAGTCAAAAACCGTGTACGCCAACATCAATATGAAATTCTGAAACACTCATGTAGTTTTAGCGGAGTAGCAAGACCAGAAATAAAAAGGGAACATATAAGTGAAGATCATTAGTAATTATGATTTTATTTCTATTAGTAAAACTAGGTTACTATTATATTACTAAAATATATGTTTTTAAGTTGTTAAAAAGCTTGAATCTTTCCCATTACAAGTGGCAGAATTGATTGACACAACTACGCAATTATGAATGTATCAAGCTGTTTTAATTTCTATATTTAAATTAACATTTAATAACATCTGAAGTTCAACAATAAAAATAACTGATAAATATAGGTTTTTTGTATAACATATTATGTACTAAATTGCATTATTAGTTGGTTCCTTTAAATAATGATTAATTAAATAAGAAATATACAACACATAAATAATTGTATTTTTCTTTTATACAATACTTGTTAGTACTAATATCGTAAAGATGTTGGTATGAATATCAATGTTTTTAAAATTAAAAAAATTCTTTAGAAATGTAAGTATATAAATTAATATTTTCAATCTAATTTTTTTTTTTAAATCTGTGAGTACAATTTTTCAATGAGAGTTATAGATGTATTAAGTATAGAGGTGTAAATTATCTTTATATGCGACTTCTAACATCACCAGTTGGGTTTGCTAAATTAGTAGGTCACAGTATTGTAGACGGCAGTTAAGTTTTGTATTACCTATTTGATTTAATTTTTATGGTTTTGTAGGCGTTTGCTTATCTGTTTTGATCAACAAATGGCAATAGAAGTTAGGTAAATTGATTGAATCATTATGGAAGTTACAATCTATTTTAGAGATACCAGTTTTGATTATAAAATAGCTAATAGTTTTAACTTGAACTTACAGTAAAATATCTCTAATCTAATTGTAAAGCTTAAAAACATTATTTTACTATCAAAATATCACCTTGAATTTATTTAATTGTTTATAACATTTAGTTCATTTAATTTTTATAATTTATAGTCGAGCTAAATTTTACATCAAAGATCAATTGATAGCAATGGGAGATGCAACTGAAAAGGAAATTGCTACTGCGTATGCATGGAATAATTCCTTAAAGCTTTTGTTGCGAGTGTGCTTTATTATTAAGGTAAATACATAATAATAATAAGGTAATATTATTTATTATATATCACATCTATTATTTAGTGTGTTATTATAAATCATTAATTGCTTAGGTGAAAGAACATAAACAATCTCCAACTACATGGTTAGATGTTATGGATGATTCAAGAATTGATACTTCTAACTACACCATGCATCATAATAAAATGTCAGAAATGAATGTCGGTTATTTGATTTTGAAAAAAATGGGTTGGAAAGAAGGTCAAGGATTAGGAAAGAATAACCAAGGAATCACATCACCAATAGAGTAAATCATTATTTCAAAATATGTTTAATGCTTATAAGTTATAACATTTGTTTGACACGTACAAGTTTTAATATAACATCATAATCTAATAATTTTAACAAGAAATTTCTAAAAATGAATACTTCTAAACGGTTTTTTAATGTTTAGAATACCTAATCATTGGCATTTAGGCCACTGGCTGATAATTATTTAATTTACCTAGTACTTATAAAATCCATATAACATACCTAAATAAAAAAAAAAATTATTGATTTTTTGGTTTATATATTATTGTTGAATAAATTAAAAATAATAATAAGTTTCTTTTTTAATCTTTGTCTACTTGAATCTTGTATATAGAACTATTCATTTTAAAAAAAGATTTGGACTGGATATGGAAGATTATGACACTAATACTAATACTAATAGAAGACACTTGATGGACTTTAATATACAAGCTAAGAAATACATAATGAGGTTTTTCTATGGTCCAAAAAAAAGACTTACATTTTCAACTGAGTTCACGAAGGATGAACGTAAAATTATCCACAGGTAAGATTTGAAAATATAACAGTTTAATATGTTTGTTTGTGAAAATATAATTTGTTTTTACTAGGATTTGTACAGAGATTGGCATATGGACCAAAATTTATGAAGAAAAGAGAAACAAGCGGAAACTTAGGATAGTCAAAAGACAAACTCCACAGGACATTTTTGATGAACTCAGTAATTGCAGAAACTTTGAAAATGAATATTACATATTAGTACCGCCACCTTTTGCATTCTATAATTAACAATGGAATATTTAATGCACTAATTATAAATCTGTTTTTTTTTTTTAAATTATATACATTTAAATTGATACAATATTACGGTTGATGGTTTTTTATTTTATATATGAAACAATGAAACATAATAATATGCTTATATAATTATTTTTTTTTTTATCAATATTAATTATTATATAATTTTTCCTATTGGATGTTTTACCTATAGTCCGGTCACCTAGAGAACGCTACTCGGCAGCTCATCCAATTGAACGCGCTCCGTCGTCTCGAGGTCTCTCTCCCCCACCAGTAGACCACGGTTAACCATCCCTTAACGGCCGATCGCTGGATGGTGGGAGATGCACGGACTACAACGAGTTTTGGTTGCTGCTTAGTTGCGTTCTCTCGGTGACAGGACTATAATATATAATTTAAGTATATTATAAACTTTTATTATTTTTATAACCAAATTTGTGCTATTTGTTACATTGTTAAGACCGGGGAAATAAAAATTACTTTATACTCTAGACAATATTTAACTTTTATATAATATTACTGAATTACTGAAATGTAATTATGTATTAATTATTATAATTATTTTTTTTATTGGTCTAGAGCCCGGCAACTCGCCATTAGCTATTGTAGGGGTTATGGTTGATAGGGTTAGTACGGTTCATTTGAGACACGTTTATGCGTGGTAAGGTTTTTGCCACTATAGATCGGGTGGTAGCCCATCCGGGAACTAGTAGCAGCGGCCGTTGCTTACTCTAAATCAAGTTGCGTGATTGATTTTCAGCCACGGCTCCATGCCGAGCCACTAATAATCATTTGTATTCAAAATGTGTAGTACATAAAAAATTAATACTAATTTAGATTAAAATATAACACTATAGATATGAAACACCAATGCATAATTAATTGTTCATTGTTTCTATTTAACTCACTAGTGGCAGGAGGCAAGTATAAACTTATTTCCCTCCTTATACTGCCACAATGCGCCACTAATGAGTCATATCCAAATCAAAATAATGATTGCATTAGCTTTTCCTATCTATACTGTTATTTATGTTTGCTATGTATTTAAGTTTAATGCAATAGTTATATTTGGTATAAATATTTTGGTAACTTTACCTTAAGAGGATGCCACAGCAGTATGTGTGGTCTCCGTCTTACAAACATACAATATGGCAAATTTTACGTTCATAATAATATATTTTACATTGTAATTTCTAAAATTAGAGTGAAATGATCTCTTATAAATTTTAAAGGTAAGATTATTATCTAGGGTATTGTATAGGCTTTTTATTATATTTTTATTTATTTGAAAGTGAGTCATGAGTATTTAAAGATGTACAAACAATTTACAATTTTAAAATACTAATATCTCTCTTTAAAATTAAAATATAATAAAAAGCATATAGGTAAGATGCCCTAGATAGTAATCTTACATTTAAATTTTATTATAGGTCATTTCACTCTAATTTTAGAAATTGCAGAATAAAATGTATTATTGTGAACTTAAAATTTTCCATGTTCTATGTTTGTTATGTTTGTAAGACGGAGACCACATATGCAGGTAATTTTAACAGGCAGTCCAGTAAAAAAGATTTGACCGTAAATTCATGCTTTTTTAGGTGAATGGTATTCAGGCCTCGAATCATTTGGTTATCACAACTTACCCAGCTTTGCATAAATTATAAACATGTTTATTGAAATTTGAAAACTAAATGCAATTATAACTCTCTGAACATAAATTTAAATGTTTTCACCAAAATAAACTGTACTTAGTCTACATAGTACCTACTTCCTGCACTAAGTATTTTCTATAAAATATAAATGTTGTTATATATTAATTGTTTATATAATTTTGATCGTTTAATTAGGTTTTTAAATACTATACTGAATCTTTTACCACTTTTATTTTTGGGAGTACTATTCACAAATCAAACACCTCCTCCAAGACACTTTTGTGCCAAAACATTTTCTAATAAACAATAACATAACATAAGGAAGTTTAATTAATAAAATATCAAAGGTAAAATAACAAATTTGTTTACTCAACTGTGGACAAATTGTCTTCTCAAGAAGACTTTCTTATTGAGAGCTGAATTTGCAGCCTTAACTACAAACATTATTGGAAGTCCTCAGGTTTCCAGATTCGAAAGTCGAATAACTGCCACGGATTCAATTTTAGAATGTGTTAATAACAGTGTTTTTAAGTCTGTAGGCGCCACCTACAGGTAGAAAAAATATAATATCAACACAAAAACACTATAAAATAAACTAACTGCATTCATTTTTACCTGGTACCTGTACCTACTCTTTGTATTTGATAATTTCTTTGAGTCTATCAACAATATAAAAATTATAATATTTACCATCGTATCCAACGTCCTCTATATGGAGCCATCCTTCACCATCAATTGTTGTTGTTGTTTCTTTGATGTTCACATAATAACCATTCATGACTATGGCCCTGTGAAACACAGTACACCACTTGAATTTACTTTCAATCATTTTCCATTATTTAAATCAATCACCTACAAATATATTTAAATTTTTAATAACTTAAAAAATAATATACACAACTAACTTTCTTTGACATGCCACATATAAATTTTCCAACCAAACTGTTAACATGTTGGATTTCATTTTGGGCAGGTATTGATGATACAATAGATAATTCAGTTATGAAATGCTGTCGTTCACAGTTGAGTAAACAAATTTGTTATTTTATTAATTTATTAAACTTACTTATGTTATTGTTTATTAAAAAATATTTCAGCACAAAAGTGTCGTAGGTTTGATTTGTGAATAGTATTCCTAAAAATCCAAGTGGTAAAATATTAAGTATTGTATTTAAAGACCTAATTAAACAATCAAATATAGTTATATATTATAGAAGATACTTATTACTTAATGTACATATTTCTTTGGGGAAAATATTGAAATTTATGTTTAGAGATTTATGATTCTATTAATTTTCAATAAACATGTTTATAATTTATGCAAAGCTTGGCAAGTTGACTATCATTTTGAACTCGTTAAGTCGATTTTATATAGAAAATTGTAAGTTAAGTTTAAAATTAAAAGTTTTTTTTTATACTTTTTTATAAATCAGTCACTTTCTATTAATATAAAATTAAATAAATAATGAAAAATGAATGGTTATATTTTTATTTTTTTAAGTAAAAGCAAACAAATACTTAACATAGTAATTTATAGATTTTGATGCAATTGCATATTTTTTCCTTTTCAAATTTTTGTCAGTTATATTTACAAATTCTAGTCGTTTGTATATAAAACCTATTTTTTTTGCATATTACTGCATAGTTAATGGTCATTGCATATTTCTACATACTTTGACAAAATTCAAAATGTATTGCATAGTGAAGCAAAAATTTAAAAAAAATTTATAAAATAATATTTTGTCAAGCATGATAATAATAATAATAATACATTTTATAGGCACTAAGTGCTTATTCATTTTAATAATAATAAATTACAAATTAAAAATGTTTTGTTTAGTAGACACCAGTATGATAATATATAATTATAATTATAAAAATAAGTTATTTAATTTGTTTTAAATTATTTTTGAGTCCATACGTTTATAAACTATTAATTTGTGAATTTTCATCATAATATTACACAATTGAAAGTTTTCTTGCATATTTGTAACATTGTAACATATTTTCACAATTTTAACCGCATATTATATTTCATCTTTTAAAAATTTTCACTGAAAAAAATCCTGAGTTCTAGACTAATTTAATAGAAGTCTTAGAGTTTTAAATAAATGCAGAGAACATAATGTTTATTATTACTAAATATATTAGATCTATTAAATTATTAGAATTTAATCGTTATTTCAAATATTTTAGTAAACTAATGAAAACTCAATTTATGTATATTATATTATAATATAGGACATAGGTACCTACTCTCAAAAATTGTCCTAACATTGATGTAATAACTCAACAAACATGTTCAACTTGTTGAACTTAAAATTGTATGTAACATACTAATTTAAGGCATTTAATATTTACTGGAATTATTTATGTGATTTATTTATGAAAAAGAATTATTTGTAATCCAAGATAACTCATGGGCCTCCCTGCACACGAGTTTTTCTCAGTGAGGCCCATTAATCTTTCGATATTAATTTAAATAAAAATAAAAATTAACAGTTATTAAAGTAGCTACCTATTTATTATTATAATTTTTTTCATTCACAGAATTACTGCTGAATTAAATAATATTTGATATTATAGGTCATGCAGGAAATATAATAATCAATATAGGTACTCAATATTATGTTAATCAGGCCTGCGAATTTGTAGGAAAGTGAATTTTTTTTTATCTGATTGTGAAACATTTAACTGATGTATAATCAGTGATGGGAAAAGATAACCAAAAAATCATCTGGATAAGATAACAGATAATTCATTCAAAATTTATCTAAATAGGATAAGATATAACATAATTTTTTTTATCTAAAGATGAAAATACACATACATTTATCTAGATAAAAAAATAGATAATTTGTTTTTAAATTATATTATAAATAATATAATTTATTACTTTAATTATTTAATATTTATTAATTAATAAATCCTTAGTGTATAATTTATTAACTAAAATAATATACAATTTTAATTTTTAATATAATACTTAAATAAAAATAAAATAACAAAATAAAACTGACAATGTTTCAGTAAACATTTGTTTTTTTAACTATGATGATAATATTGAAATTTGGAATCACTACTATAGGTTCTCGTAAATTATTGGCTATTTCAGTATTTCAAAATATTCTTATTATTATATTATTTATCTAGATAAATTACCACAGTCCACAGATAACCGTTACATTTATCTACATGAAATAATTAGATGGTTTAATTATCTTTATCTAGATAAAATAATTTAAGAAATAATTCCAACACTGTGTATAACTACGTATATCTATATACGTATATCTACCTGTGTGGCCCTGTCTTTGAAGCTGTGGAAGACATAAGCGTCAAAATTAGATAAGAAAAAAAAGTAAAAATCGCATCTTACGAAAACGCTATAAAAACCCTAGACACCTGTGTGCCACGGTTAATAGATATTAAATTTAGAACTATATTAGGTATATTTAGTATATATTATATTTTTACAATTTATTATTGACATTTTTTTTATAAGGTTGAAGAAATCAATCAATTTATTCAAATTATTTTTATTTTTATGTACCTATTTAACACCTATGTATATTATATTTTAACAATTTTTTATAAGATTGAAAAAGTCAACCGATTTATTAAAATTATAATTCTACAATTATAATTAATTTCGTTTATATTTATTTATACTTTTTAAAAAATCGAAATATTTAAATACCTAACTACTTTTATATAAAATAATAATTTTAGAGCAAATTATATTTTATTTTTGCATCTTTGGCGCTTCTGGAATATGTCGGGTATAACAGGTATATAATATTAGATTGGCGATTATGTCTTATACATATTTTGGAGCAAATGATAGGTAGGTATGGCATTTTTGTATCTTCGGCACTTCTGTCATATTATAGCCCTCGGAAGACCTCTCGGTCGACCGACTGGAGGGAGGACTCGTCCTCAAAGAAGCGGAGGAGACGTTCTGTGTCTATTACAAAATGGTCGAGGATCCTGACGCTCGAGGAGGAGGAAGAGAGGACGACTAGTCCAGTCCCCCTCACGGGAATCGAGAGTGGCTGGCTATAAGGCCGGTCCAAGAAGACTACCTATACTGAACGCGATGTCTAGGGTGGTTGACTCTGGTCAGCCCGAGAAGACTGTATGTCTGTATGACAACATAACTACCTGTAAATAATATCTGCGAAGGGATAAGGCCGGATATGTGCAGTCTATCACCTATTGTTGCCCAGTGCCAGGTGAATGTGAGCTCTCGTAAATCTGTGGTCTATGCATACATACCAGTAGAAATGTAAGCTTCAACAATTTCAAATGAAAATTTTTGTTTTTCATGACATTTTCAACGACTAAAAATTTTCAATTTTTTCTTCTACCTTACCTATGGGCCGTAGTCACGATTCCAACTCCGGGTCATAATATGTAATAAATAATAATATTAGGTATCAAAAAATTTTAATTGTACGTGTTGAGTAATATTAATAAAAACTATATAATAAATAGCTATATAACAACTCCCTAGGTTGAAGATAAGCTGGACGTCGAACTGTGAAGCCCTGTCTCCGAAGACCTCGCGATTGACCGACCGGAGAGAGGACTCGTCCTCAAAGAATACCAGTAGAGGTAGTCAATGGGCTGTAGTCACAATCACAACTTCGTCATAATATGTAATAGATAATAATAGTATTAACAATTTTTAATTTTACGTGTTGAGTAATATTAATAGAAATCGCGATAATAACAAAAGTGAAAAATCATAATTTATATATTTTTTCTAAATTTAAAACACTTACGTTATTAAGTTATATAATATTATAATTATAATTTTTATTTTATAAGTAAGTCGGTAAGCGTATTGTGAATATGTATGGTTAACAATTAGCTTATAATTTAAAAAATAATAATAATAATAATAATAACAAAATCTATATAAAAAAAAATTGTTCAATATTTTCAACTAAAAAAATTTTCATGAAAATATAGGCCTACCATCATCGCTTGGGAAAGCGGACCATATGAGGGCGTATAAAAGTTGTACAAATTTATTTATTTAATAAACAATGCTACTTTTAGGTTGACCCATGTGTAAAAACAGTCTGGCCTCCATGTAGTAGGGGAAAAAGAGTACATTAATTTGAATTATACAACAACAAATCCATTTATGAAACTTTTATTTTGCATTTTTTTATGTTTTTAATATAATTATTAGTAATATAATGAATTTGATTATTATAATTTAATTATTTTGTTGATTTCATCATTCACTAAACGTCTAAACTAGTATTAAGTATTAAAGTACTTTTGTATTTATTGTTTTATAATAATGTAAATTAATATGTTTATATATATTTGTATATATATAACTATACAGTATGATGTTAGAACATCGAAAATAGCAAAATGAGCATTTCAATTTTCATAAGTAGGTAACTAAAAATAATTTAATCATTAAAAATAAGTATGAACAAATAAAATAATACCAGACTTTGGAGTTACTGCTCATACCATAAATAATAAGTATAGGTAATAAATAATAATTAAGAGGGTGTCAGCACAGTATTAAAATTTTGTTTGTCGACCTAAAAACGTCTTATTATTATGATTTTTGAGTAATCTTAGAGTAAAACCAATCATCGCATAAATTATAGATTATCTCATTATTTTTGGGAGTATGACATATTATTTTGCCTATCGGTTTTATATTTTATTATTATTTGACTTTGTATTCGAATTTAAAAATAAAATAAAAATTTCATAAATTTAAATGACGTTTAAATTGTTTTGAGACAATATTTAGACACATCGATATAGGTCATACACTTCAAAATATTACTCACTATCGTTTTTGTAATGGGTGTATGTGTAACTGTGTAAGTCTACTATGTAAAGATTACTCGAAAACATAACGAAAAAAAAAAAATGATTCGCGTTTTGTCTGTGTTGCGCGTGGGCCAGAAAGAAAACGACAGTGCGTTGAACAATTTATATTTTAAAATGTTAAATTTAATTTGTTTTAAGTTTTTTCTAATGTAAAATATTTTATATCGTATACTGTTATTGTGCCTATTTTTTTTTTTAAACGGATCTGTAATAAATATTATTTTTATTATTATTATATTTTATTGCCTACGTTAAAAATGTGGATCACACCGTGGCCGCCGTATAGAAATTTATTATAATTTGTATGTCCTATAAGTCATTTTTCATGAGTATGTTACACCGATGATCACAATAATTGTATTGTCGACATAATACGAGTAGATATCAGAGGTATTAAATAATATCACATTTTAAATAATATACGAATTTGTTGTGTTAATTGTATAAGATAAACTTATAAGGAATCTTGTATTAAATTTTAAATTCTTATGAATTTAATATTTATAACTCAAAATATTTTGCACATTTTTGTGATTTTTACGGCTGTAGATATTCGAACTTTAAATGCTTAGGTATGTTTATTTTTTCTATATGTTATTGTGCCTAAACGTATTTATTTAAAACCGAGCTTATCTGCAGTAAAGATTAATATTATTATTATTATTTTTTACATTAAAATAACATGGCCCATATAATTGTAAGTACTATAAGATATTTTTCATGGGTATGTTACACCATAACAGAGCCTAAAATTCTGTGCAGTAGCACACACTATAATATGTACGGTAGCAAATTTTAAAGTACCAACTTATTTTCGGCTTTTTTAAATTGATATTTTTTATTATTTTTTTTTTGTTTGTTTATTATAACTAGGTGCCGGAATTATATTCTTTTAAAATAGTCAAAATAAAATGCTAATATTCTCTTAAAAAGTTTAATATATTCTTCCAATATTCTTTAAAAACCATAATAAAACATGCGAAAAATTGCTTTTTTATTAAAATATCATTAATTACTATTAATTTTATGTCGTGTTTATTAATTCATACCTATTCAATTGAATTTAAAATATGCATTTATATGCAAAATAATTAAGCAAATAATACAAACTGATATAAAGAAATACGTAATATGCAAAATAATACAAAAACTGAAAAATCTGATATATATATACGTACCTACATAATAAAAAATACTACATGTTGAGAAAAGTTTGATTATATTATTAATAATAATATTATTAATAATAATATTATTTAATATTCAATTATTTTAAATTTTCAACTAAAAAAATGTTTGAAAACAGTCTGATCTGTCGTCATATTTGTACAATGGTCGGTTAAAATGTTTTTATATATTTTGCTAATTTATATTATTTACGTCACTGCGCAACATCTACAAAAATTAATCTAAATATTCTCTAATATTCTTTATTACACGAAATATTATTTTATATTGAAATATTCCCAAATATGCAAAAAAAAAAACTTTTGCCACTAACTCACCTGTTTTATGATTTGTAAAGATTTCGAACCTGCATAGACTCAAAAAAAAAATATGCAAAAGAATATAATTCCGGCCCCTAATTATAACATTAAGGGGCCTGGTCGTTACTCTCTAATAAGGGGCAATATTTAGGCAATTTGTAAGCTCGTCGCCGCTGCCCGGTACCTATGGGTTAGTGGTAAATGATTATTAGTAGTGTTGGGCAACGATATAGTTTTCTGTATCGATATCGTTCAGATTTTTCCGATATTGTATCGCGATATCGTTATTTCTACGATATCGATATCGTATCATAAATATAATTTTATGTTTACCTGTACAATTAAAAAAAACTTTTCGTATTTATTAATATTTATTATTTATTATTATACATACTTATTAGTTATTACTTATTACTTAGTTATTTTTATTTATAATAAATTTGTTATACATTTTGTTACATTTGTTTTACATTTTTATATTTTATGTTAACCCTTTTTGACTTCTCCTTAAATGTGTTTAACTGTGATAGCTGTATCCTAGAAAATAAATTCATAATTATTTTAATATTGTCTTGAATTCAAATTTGAAAAATTAAAATGTATGTTCTTACCAAAGTGTGGTCTGACGTCCTAGTGGATTTATAATATGAGTTCAAAAAGAGAATGTATGGAATTACCAGTGGTAGGTACTATACCGTGTTCCTCTTAAAAGTCATCAAAATATTCCTTTTAAGATAACATTATAATGGATTATTACTATATAGTGTACAATAATTGACATTTCACCGGAACACGTGCATCAAACGTTACTAATCGCTATTATTATTTATTAATTTATTATAGCTATATACAAATGTGAAATAGTAAATACCATGTATTTTTCCTGAAAAATATTATTTTCGATATCACGATATATCATACAATACAATACGATATCGATGTCGGAAATTTGTTACGATATCGAAATCGTTGCCCATCACTAATTATTAGTGAGAGTGCGGTCGGCCACTCGTACCACCGCCCACCACCCAACCCTGTAGACAGTGTCACATCGTAATCGGAAAGTTATTTATAGAGGGATTATAATATTATCGTTATATTATATTATTATCCGTAATATTGTTTGTTCTGAACGATTGAACCCTCATTCGAATATTATTTTTACTACGTATTCAATTCTACTCGTATTTACTATTATTTACTATTTACTATATCCAATTTTATTCATATAGTTCAAAGGACGTAGGTATTTCAATTTTTGTTGCAATTTTCGCACTCTTTTCTTGTCTTTATTGTAAAGTGCAAATAGTGTTTATGATGAACGACAAGTACAGAGTTAGAAAAAAAACTGTAACGGCTATAGAAAGAAGAAAGGTGGAAAGAAAAACACGTAAGCTATACTTCGACTTCTAAATAAAAATGTATGGTCATCAGTTGGTTGGTAGGTATAATATTATAATAAAATATGTAAACATCGTTTAGCAAACGCGTTCAAATGTTCAATACAATTTCACGATCAGCGCTGCGACCGATAAAAATACTCCAAACGCAGATGGATCAAAGTAATTATTTAAATTATTGTATTTAGATTTATTTATACCTAAGATATAAGCAGTGGCATCCGCAGGGGGGGAGGGCTAATGAGCTGAAGCCCCCTCCATTGCCCGTATTAATGTATTATTATTACTTTTAAAAAAATATATATTAATCAAGTTTAAACTGTCAACTATAGTAAGCAAGACGTAAATTTCATATATGACTTACCAGAATGAATTCATTTTTGAAAAAACATTGTATTTGCATACCAATATTTTCATAAATTATCTGTAATTTTTCGGTAGAAGAATGAACTACTTGTACGAAAGACCTTGTATTAAATTGTCTAGCCTTAGCTGTACATATTTTATATTTTATAAGTTTTGAACTACAAATTAACAGTAGTTAAATTGTTTTTAACTTTAAATGCATATGTATCTTTAATATCTTAGCTATAATAAAAAAACTTTTTTAAGCTTTTTGACCGGATAAATAATTTTTTATTGACATTTATAAAAAAAAATTTTAATTAATCAAATACAATCCAAGTGAGGACGGTATAACCAAGCAGGGGCGTATATAGGATTTTCTTGAGGAGGGGGATATCAAAATTTGTTTAGTGCTGTTGCAACTTTTTGTTAGTTACTCCAAGTAATTTATATAATAATAATAAATGTTGTGTAATGTCACTCACATGCCCACAGGATAACAAAATTATAAATAACAACAGTACTGCAGCAGTTTGTACTTTATACATGGAAAAAAATGGGTAAGGGAGCGGATCTATCCCCCATTTCCCCCAAATAAATACGTCACTGTAACCAAGCTACTGTTACCAAACAATTTAAATAAGTTTTCATTTTTTTTTCTCCAAATAGGTACTTTTAAAAGCACTGAGCAGATTTAATTTCGACCTCCTAAAAGTACCAACTAGATCCAATTTTCTTCCAAAAACATACACTGGACATCGAAGCTTATGATAAGAGCATATTTTCTACCAGAAAAGTTTAAAAGTTACAAACATTTTAAAATACCTCAAATAAACGTCTGAAATTATTAGACTGGACAAAATGAAAATAAATTTGTAACTAATTTTCAAGCCCCCCCCCCATTGAAGAATCCTGCGGACGCCACTGGATATAAGTATATAAATACAGATGTGAAGTAAGTATGGCTATGTTTTAAACTATATTATTATGTTTACAAAAGGAAAACACCGACAAGTACTATTGACGTACCATGTGATGAAGAGCCTAGTAGGCGATCATTAAATTTTATTTTAGATTTTGAGCGGAGCAAATGAGTAATGATCAATGAATAATAATATATTATTATTCATTTTGCAATAATGTGGATTTTTTTCAAATAAGTACTATAAAAACTGTAGATAATTCATAACATTTTTAGCATTTATACCTAAGGTCAAAAAATTCAAAACAAGTTTCTCAATTAGTTTTCCTCAAATAACCATAAACTCGAGTCATAACAGAAAAAAACATTTATGAGCGTCTGAAATTTAAATTTTTACGGAATCGTGTAAAATAACGATTTATCATCAAACGATTATATCAAAGGTATCTAAATATTTGTAATTATACAAGTCAAAAATACTCGAAACTTTCAATAATTGTTTAGATATAGGCATTGTCTTAGTTTTTTTTCTTATAAATATTGATAAAAAAAATGTTCACTCGTACAAAATACTCGAACATCTAATACAAGATAAATGATAATATAAGTTTGACATACAGTAGTTCAATAATTATTAATCTACATAGGCCCAATTTTTTTTTATAAGTGTTTTAAATTCAAATATTGACAACATTTTGTCAATATTTGCTAATTATTTTGTAGTTAAAAATGTATGAACTATTTTGTGTAAAAAGCTAAGAATTGAAAATTTAAAACAATGTTATTGATTACTTTTGCATAAGATAATTATACTAAAAGTCGATTAATAAGTTAATTAAAACATTTTTACAAGTTTCTAAAGTTTTATTTTTCACGAATTAACGATTTTAGATTTTTGTTGTTATTAAAATTAGAAACTTGAAACTTTTACAAAATGCTTAAACTAGTTTTTTCTTTAGATGCATTAATTTTCAAAATATTTCACTTATTTTTAAGCTATTTATAAACACTTGAAATATTTGATTTTTTAAGTTTTTTTTTTTTTAATGTTGATAAAAAGAGAACACAAATATTATTGTAAAATCAACAAATTCATCGCTCCACTCTTATATAGAAATATATTATATTAATTTGAAATTATAATTGAATTGTGACGATAAAATGTTATCATATTAATAGATACACTTTAGATGGTCGGCGGGTGATAGACATCGGATATGTATTCGGAAAAATCACTAATATAAGACATAAACCATTTGATTGCACTTTTAGTGATTTGGTACTAACAGGTGAACACAAAATTGGATGGTATAGTAAATTTGTAGTTTGGACAACAAAAGGTAAGTATAATAATTAATAACAAGTAAGTTTGTTATAAGTATAACATCCAAACCTAATAAAGCTCTTACATAAAATTACATGTTATATTTCTATTTAGATATTTTTATAGAAAAAATTGAGCTAGATGAAGACTTTTGGAAAACTAAAATGGAAAGTCAGTTGGTACAATTTTATAAAAACTATTTACTGACAGAAATAGTGCAGCCAAAAATATTAATATAAAATGTATACATAAAATGTAAATAAATTTATTCTGTAATCTGAATTATTTTACCTGTGTGTTACTCATTATTATTAATTTATATTTTTCGTTCTTGTGATCCATGTTTTCCTTTTTTATTTGTACGTACAAGTGTACAACGTGCATTATATTTTTATTTATGAACGTTTTAGCGTTTGATATGGTTATGATTTATTGTGTCGATAATCCAAATATAAGTGTTTTACTATTACTATTACTTTTACTATTACTATTGCTCCATGGATAGGTTACATAAAAAAAATTTTGTTTTCCAATAATACTTGAAAATTATATATAAGGCTCCTACTATATTGTTACATTGACATTTGAAAAATATAAAAATCCTTAGTCACAGTTTTTTTTTATGAGCATTTAAAGTTCAAATCTTGACAAAACATGGAAAAATCACTAAAATTATCAAATTATTTTGAGTTAAGAATTCATAAATATTTTTCTTTATAAATCTAAGAGATGAAAATGTAACACAAGATTCCTTATAAGTTTGTCTACTTTTATCAAAAAAAAAAAATGGCTTTAAGAAAGTCAAACTAATTTTTTATGAGCGTTTGAAATTCAAATTTTTACAACATTGGATATTCACTCGATTTCTCATGTAGCGAATTTCTTATTTTGTTGTAATTCAAAAACGAATAACTGTAGATAGATGAAAATTTCACTGAATGTTTAATTTATCAATTCTTATACTTGATAAAATTTTCAAAATATTTTGACGCTTTTTCTGCTATTTACGGGCATTGTCAGTTTTAAAATTTTTTCTATTTTTTTTTTCTATGAATACCAATGAAGTTTTATCTGTTGGGTCAAAAAGTACAAAAATTTAATACAATGCTGCTGATATATTGTTAAAATAGCAGTTGAAAAATATTAAAAATACGCAACCACATTTTTTTTTATAAGCATTTAAAGATTGACTTTTGACAACATATATGTAATTTAAATTTGGAGAATAATTTTGTAGTTAAAAATGTATAAAATGTTCAACTTTTATATCGAAGGATTAAAAATTTAATACAAGATTCTACGTAAGTAGTTAATTCTGTTACCAAAAAATCTAAAAATACATAAGCACAGTTTATTTTTATAGTCATTTTAAGTTCAAATTCGGACGAAATTACATATTAAAAACCTATAATAACTATTTTAGTTATTTTGTTGTGTTTATATAATATTATTCGTGGATTATTGTATACTATTTTATATCTATAATAGTATCACAGTTTGTTGTTGATGTATAACAAGTTATAAGTACCTACCTAATGGCTATTGTGATATGTTAATTTGGAATTTATTATAGGTACAATTTTTTCTTTAATACCATAGATCAGTATATAATATGTCTTATACCTAGACTGACATACCGTCTCCGCTCAGAATCGTTTTTCTTATACAAAGATATTATATCATTGAATTCAAAATTAATACCATCCATTTTTTTTTATTAAATTATAAAACTAACATCTAAACATTATAAAAAAATTGTCAAATATACACTATTATAGATAAATGAAAAATGGTCAAATATGCATAATATAAATACTATAAATTTTAAATATAAACTCGCATTACTATAAAACATTTTTTGTATTACATAGTTATGATTTTTATGATTATTTAAAAACATGCAAACTCCTTGAAGTCCCTAGGCCTAGGGTGATCAGTGTTCAGCAAAAATGAAAGGATACGCTTCAAATAAATCTATTATGTAACGCATTATTTGCAAAATTGGTGAATATTGACAGGGTGATTCGTTTTAGATGGTACACGGAATATAAAAGGAATCAGTGGACCAAATGACTTTGACCGGAATCGTTAAAGAAAGATTTTGACGATCGGACCAAATAAATAGGTACTTTACCTTTACAGTAAAATATATTATAATATGTCTTATTTCTGTCGTCTCCTTTGACTCGTTTCAAGACATATACAAGAATTAAAGAACTAATGAATTAATGGTTTTTAAAGGACATCGCAACGCTAAAAACAAGTTTGCTTAGGTTGATTTAAATATGTCATTATTTAAGAAATATGGTGTGGATCTCACATCAAATACTAATGACTCAATGAGATACAGGCGTTTGAAAATATGTGCCGTCATAGAGCCGATAAGTCTTTCGTATGTTTAAGTGTAAAAGTGTCTAGATTAAGGGGCCTGAACGTGACATGTTTTTTTGCTCAAAAACATGCCTTACAGCCTGCACGCCTCGTAGAGTAGATGAAAGAGAAACACTTCTTTTAACTTAGATTTAACTTGGACTTTCAAAATAATATTCATTCTAAACTATAAAATACGATTTTCACAAGATTTTGTTATTTTTATTATGTCTGTTTTAAGCAACGAAATTAAAATTCAAAGTTTAATGTGCCCTGTAGAAAATTCTCCTCTTTTTCTTAAAAAATAATTTTCTCTAAATTTTCTTTAAAAATGTATCAAATCAGACCCCTCAACGATGCGTGAGGGTTTTTCCTGTAAAGCGTGTTTTGAGCAAAATATCTTGCATTTTATTTTTGGTCGGCGGTGCCTTTGACATGTGCTCACACTCACACTTATCATCATTGACGACTAACACAAATGCCATTGGTGCGGCAACGAAACTACATATTGCCTAAAAATTGCCCCTTATTAAAGACACATATGAGCAGGCAACTTAGATCTTAACACGATTTCAATCGTTAAAAAAAATATAATATTTTTATGTAAACCAGTGTTTTTTGTGTTTATGACACTCTGATGTGATTATAGTTTTTTATGTACTTTCTAGTTTTTTTGTTACAGTAGACAAAACTATTATGGTAAATTTCGTAGAAATTGATTTACACGGCAATACAACGCGAGTTGTGAACTCAGTAATAATATTATAATACTTATAATAATATGTATACAATAACAAGATATATTACATTTTAAATCACACCATCGTAATATGAATATACTTATGATAATGAAAAAAAAATTCTGAAATACTATAGTAAGTTATAAAAATCATTGTAAACTTTTATACGTAAAACATACGTCGTCTAATCACTCATCGACTCTATGACGGGCTATATGACATAAGTGCCAAAGGTACAAAAATTACATATTATAATTTGCGCCAAAATATGTAGGACATAAGCGCCAATCTAATATTATATACCTGTTATACTAGGGTGAACATATTTAAAAAAATAAAATACAGGACAAAAATATTATCATATTGTTATATTTTAATAATTTAATGTATAGTATTTTTAAATTAATAAGTATTATTTATTATATTTTTTTGTCGTCCAATAAGATAACGCTTGTGAACGACATAGATATAATATTATTAGGCTATCATTCATATTTATTTATTTCTTAATATGTTCACATTTGATTACGAACTGGTCGTGCTGGTCGGCAAATATACTATATTATACGTCCGGTTTACGTCGCCGACAACAATGTGATGCAACAATAATAATGGTAAAAACAAAAATACAATCGAAAAATATAGATTTTTATGTTATTCTATTCAATAATGTAATTTTAAAAATTTCAAAAATTGTATACAATAAGGCAAAAAACGGGATTAATATGGGACAGCCTTGAAATTACGGGACAAAAAGCATCCTGAGAGAACCCAATGGACACCCTATGTTATACCCTATGGCCTATATATGACAGAAGTGCCAAAGATGCAACAATAACATATAATTTGCGGCAAAATTAATATTTTATATAAGTAGTTGTTACAAAATTTCGATTTTATAAAAATTTGCCAATAAATGTAATAGAAATTATTTATAATTTTAATAAATCTGTTGGTTTTTTCGATCTTATAAAAAAATTTTCAATAATAAATTGTTAAGATATAATATATACATACATGGAAATAAAAATAATTTGAATAAATTGGTTGACTTTTTATATCTTATAAAAAAATGTCAATGATGAATTGTTAAAATATAGTTCTAAATTTAATACCGTGGCGCAGATGATTTTAGGGCTTTCGTATGATACATTTTTTTTTCTTATCTCATTTTGGCGTTCATGTCTTCCACAGCTATGACGTCAAGTGGCTATTCATCAACTTCCGTTATCTCGTTGAATAATCATTTTTTTTTAACTTCGGATTTTTACCAATAACGTTATCATTATTTGGACTCTAATAATTCACAAATAAACTTAAAATTAAAAAAAAAAAAAAATTGTGTTGTGATATCCTTTAAAAATAATGGAGTGGGTTGTCTATTGCATATAAAAAACTCAACAAGTAATAATTTTGGACAAGTACAATCATCATATTGTTATTATGACTAGAGTTCGAATTTTTTAGCTGACTATAGACAAAATCGTAAACAAAAAAGTGGATGTCACTATGTTGTAGGTACATGCAGTAGGTATTACAAATGGCCAGCGGGTCACTGTAATGGATGGTGTCAAATTTGAATTCAATAATAAAAAATCATTGTATACAGAAAATAAGACCTTCAGTCAGCCAACGATATTACTAAGTATATTTGATATTTTTGTGATAATATTATTGTGAATAAAGTAATTTATATACAAACTATTTACATGGAACATTGTTTTAAATTGTCAATCCTTAGATATAAAAGTTGAAGCTTTTACTTGATGGTATATACGAAATCAAAATAATTTCATTCAGTGAAATTGTCAGTATACCTATATACAGTTATTCATTGTTGAATTACAACAAAATAAGAAAATCGCTACATGAGAAATAGAGTGAATATGCAATGTAAAAACATAACTTCAAACACTCATAAAAATTTAATTTAACTTTCTTGAAGACACTTTTTTTTGATAAAGTTAGCAGATGAACTTATGAGGAATCTTGTATTACATTTTAAAATCTTAGATTTAAAAAGAAAATTTTTTATGAATTTCTAGCTCATAAAGTGTTTTTTGTCAGCCTATAATATTGCTAAGTGCCTAGGTATAAATTGTATGATATTATTGTGTTTGAAGTAATTAATTATAGTATTAGGCATCAGTAAGTACCTATCTACTATAGTCGATTAAATTCATTTCTGACAAAAAAATTACATTTGTAAATGTAATTGTGTATATGAAATATAATATACTATAAAAATGTCATTATACCATGTCATTATTTTTTTTAAATTACAACAAAATACCTCAAATCGTTATTCTTGGTTTTAATATGTAATTTCGTCCAAATTTAAATTTAAAATATCTGTAAAAAGTAACCGTGTTTATATATTTTTTAGATGTTTTTGTTACAGTATGAACTATTTACAAGAATCTTTGTTCTATATTTTCAATCCTTAGCTATAAAAATTTTATAATTTTTGATAATTTGATATATTTTGTCAAAATTAGAACTTTAAATGCTAATAGAATTGTGCCTATGTATTTTTTAATATTTTGAAATTCTATTGCAAAAATATATTTGGAGCCTTGTATTAAATTTGTGGCCCAACAAATCAAATTGTATTGATATTTATAGAAAAAAAAAATTAAAAAAATTGAAAATTGAAAATGTCCGTAAACAGCTTAAAATTAATCAAAATATTTTGAAAATGTTATCAAGTATAGGAATTAATAAAATAAAAATATGGTGCAAATTTCAAGTATCTACAGTTCTTCGTTTTTGAATTACAACTAAACAAGAAAATCGATACATTAGAAAATAGCCAGTGTCTTAACTTCAAACGCTCATAAAAATTTAGTTTGACTTCTCAGTAGACATTTTATTTTTGATAAAGATAGATGAACTCACGAAGAATCTTGTATTAAATTTTCAAAATGTTTTAACCAACAAATAAAATTGTATTGATATTCATAGAAAATAAGAAAACTAAAAAAAATGTGAAACTCAAAATGTCCGTAAACAGTTCAAAACAAATAAACATTTTTGAAAACATAATTGTTTATACAAAAGACTTATATAAAAACAACCAGTGAAAATATATCATATATTATATATTCAAATATCAACTGTCATTTGTTTTAGAGTTACACTAAAAACCAAAATCGAATTGTCAAAATTTTGGTACAAATTCCCGGTTTTCCTTAATTTTTTTTTCTCGGATTATTTGATAATTACTAGGGATTTTGACTTCCCCAAAGCACCAACTAGATTCACTTTCCCATCGAACAAGATACATAAGTTGAAAATCGAAGCATTATTTCGAATATTTATGGTGTACACACACACAACAAAAAAAATTATTATATTACATAACACATTTTTGTAGACAGCTGTATACAGCTCAAAATAATTCAAAATATTTTGAAAATTGTATGATATATAGAAAATTCTAATGTAAACATTTAGCGAACGTTTCATGAACGGTCATTTGTTTTAGAGTTACACCAAAAACTAAAATCGAATGGTTTTTTTTGTGGTTTTGAAAACTATTGGGAATTTTTACTTTTGAAAGTAACAAAGTATCAACTAGCTGATTCACTTTCTTATCAGAAAAGATAGGTACTGTTGAATAATGAAGAAAATCTAAGAATTTTAAATTCTGAAAATTAAATGACAGACACAAAAAAAACACATCATTGTAAAATCAACATCCGCTCGGTCAAAATCTTAAAAAGCACCTAAACTATTTTCGATAAACCTACAAAAATCGTATATTCTAATTTCTAGAATTTCTAGACTAGTATCATTTAATTTTCTTTAATTTTTTTCAATGTACGAGTATAATATACCTTAATGCATTTATGCTATAACAGGTTACAGTTAGTTTAATATTCTAATTTGTAAATTGTAATTAAATAAAAAAAAAAAAACTGGTAGGTGCTTATGAAAATACATGTAAAAAATATTCAAAAAAATTGATAGACACGACACGGCCACTTAACGGCTTGTGGAAGTTATATTGATTTAGAAAATAATATGAAATTTTAAATTAAGTTCTGCTTCCCATCCAATTATTTAAAAAAATTAATATTTTTGCCTGCGATATCCTAGTTGCGATAAACGAGCAAAATTTCTATAATATTTTCAAAGAAGAAACATCGCCGACTATATCTGACTAAATATTTTTATCAATCAAGATTATCTAGATCATGTAAGATGTTATAGATTAAGACATAGTTTCTTATATAATGTATTTATAATATCTACATCAAACATAATATTATAGGTAACGAGAGAAAAAAAATAAATTTATCCATGTTCTTAAAACACAATATAAAACCTTCCAAACATGTGGATTTAGAAAACATTTTGATAAACACAAAACAAAACACTTCAACGTAAAACTACACCCAAAAAATCTAAAATAAAAAAATCTAGAAAATCAAAATAAAATGTCAATGATTTTATTCTAAGTAGATTAAATCAAATTTTTAGTTTCTGTTAGACCAATGCCTACAAAAGCTGAACTCTAATTTATTATGACCCTTGAGATGAGATTGGAGACCAAACTATTGAAGCTAAAATTCTAAATATGAAAATTTACTACAAGAAGTGTCAAGTTTATGAAACTTAAACTACAGTTTCCAAACTTACTTGACCACACTGTATACTTGTAATTAGGGTTTTAAAATTTCATGAAATTTATTTTCTTGAAATATATCATGAAATATTTTATTTCTGTGAAAAATAAAAATAAAAATTTTATTATATCTATAAGTTTATAATCGTCTACTTCCAAGTGAACATTTTTAAAAGTTGGTTTATTTTATGAAAATATGTAACATATTTACATATAAATATATCAAATCTATAATATAACAAATTTAAAAATTGCCTTTTAACTTTTAAGTTACAACCTCACAAACCAACTCAACATAATAACATATTGATAGTCGTGAGAAGTGACCTTTTACAATATACAAAATATGATCTAAGTATTAAATAAAAGAGTCCAGAGCACCTTCACATCACTCAGTCATATACATTATACACACACGCATATACGACTGTTATACACTTTATAATTACTGAAAATACACTATTATTTCATTCAATGTAGAAATTGACTTCAACTTTATTTCAAACCATTAACTTTTGGATCGCTGACAGTCTGAATACAACAATACTTTAAAACGCATATAAAAATGTTTTTACTATCAAAATAATGACAGGAATATTTTTCATAACTACACAATATAGAATATACAAATATGAAATAATAAATCAAAGAAAATAATATGTTTTTCTTTATTACTAAGTGTGTAATCAACATATTATGTCTTATCATCTATAACCGAACACGTTTAAAAGAAGAATAAATATTTTTCATAATTTCATTTAAATATTTCAAGGAGAGTGAAATTTTCAATTTTGTAATATTTCAATTGAAAAATTTCGAGTGAAATATTTCAAATTCAGAACCCTGCTTGTAATTCATAGGCGTGCGCACGGGGGCAGCAGATGCAACATAACATAGGTACTGCCCTTGAATTTTTTGGGGCAGTCGAGTCCACCGAATATTGAATTACGAGCCACAGTAAATATTGTACCTCCGTAAAAGTGTACACAAATTATATACAATAAACACCTATATGACATAATCGCCAAAAGTACAAAAATGACGCATCATTTGCACCAAAATTAATATTTTATACAAGTAGGTATAGGTATTGTTATTTAAAAATTTCGATCTTATAAAAAATTGTCAATAAATATAATAGAAATAATTTATAATTTAATAAATCGGTTGATGTTTTTGATCTTATAAAAAATTTTCAATAATAAGTTGTTAAAATAAAATATTATATAGTTCTAAATGTATAATCTATTAACCGTGGCACACAGGTGTCATGGATTTTTTCGCTTTCGTAAGGTACGATTTTGACACTTTCATACTTTCATTGACAACTTCTTATCTAATTTTGGCGCTTATGCCTTCCATCGCAATAAACATCATGGTACTATATTATAAATTATAATTAAAAATAATTTTTATATGATTTTTAGAAAATGTATAGAATTTACAATTCACAATTATTGGATTTGCCACCCAAAATAATTGGCATAACAGCCCCACTCAACCAAATAATAATAAAAAAAAAGTCGCTTTCGTATATTTTTTTTGTACTAATGCTTAAAAGTAAAATAAATTACTTTTATTTTAATCACAGCAATATCATCAAGTATACTTACTACTTAGTAATATTATAGGCTATTATAAAGGCTGACAGGCCGTCATCGCTCAGAGTTGTAGAATATCATTGAAATATTGAATTCTAAATTAACACGTAACACAGTGGAATGAAACACAAATTTAACATGCCAAAAGTACTATTTTTTAAACTAAAAATGTATTGGTAAATCAACCTATGTGCAATGATTTACCTCCGTAGAATATATTTTATAAAAGTATTAATTTTTAATGGTTAATTTGGTTCTTTAATTCCTTATTTTTATTTTACTTTAAATGTGTATATTTATTGAAAGACATAAATTAATTTAACGTTAAGAATCGATTGAGTACCAAAAACGTGTTTTTGAAAATAATACTTCATATTTATAAAGAAAACCATATTTGTAAATTACTGTTGAAAAAAGGTTTATATTTTTAAATTACTAACATTTTCCTTTACAATATGTATGTATTAAATAGTTAGTAAAATTTCGTAAATGTCAGTATCATTTCTCCAAAGTTCTAAAAAAATTAAAACACTTAATATTTAAACAACATAACATAGCAAATACAAATAAAAAAGACGTATGAAAATAAATAAATAATATTTCATTATTACATTTAGGACAATTGTATAATTAAAAAATAAAATTTTTTCGTTTCAAGTGAGAAAACTAAATAATATAAAAAGCATGGTTTTTACAGTAATACGTCATATTTATAAAGAAAACCATTTTTGTAAATTACTGTTGAAACTCAATGCAAAAAATGTTTATATTTTCAAACAGCTATCAATTTCCTTTACAATATATGTATGTATTGAATAGTTGGTAAAATTGCGTAAATTTCAGTATTACTCCTCAAAAGTACAAAAACAACTAAAAAACTTAAAATGTCAACACTTTAAAAAAAAAAAATAATATGTCGTTGTTACATGTAGGTATAGAATGTAATAACTGTGTAAAATAAAATTCTATTTTTATCGTTGAAGTGTGAAAATTAAATAATAGAAAAACGTATAAAAATTTGAAAATATCAATCAAATAATGTATATATATATATTATACTAACAGCTGTAAGTCGGGTGAATGTTAATTAATTCTTTTGAAATTCTGGTTTAAGCGTCAGAATATTGTAAAGACAAATTATTGATAAAAAAAACCAATACATTTTTAGTTTTAAAAATAGTACTTTTGGCACTCTAAATTTGTGTTTCATCTCACTGTGCGTCCGTTATAGTAAGCCACAATATTGTAACCTACTGTACAGCATACACCTTATGGTACCATTGGAAAATTTTGCAGGATTTATCCGAAATGCTTCTCTTGAAACTAGCAGAGTGTGGGCACGCCAATGGATTTCGTATAAATATATAGTTTCAATAAAATATACCAGTAGAGCAGATTTAAATTGAAACTGGCAGTTCAAATAATTGGATTGACTCGGACCACCCGAACGACTGTGGAACGGGCTTAACTCATTATATATATAAATTATTTAATGACATTCCTGTGTTTGATAAAATTACAGAAGAAAGACTCAGTAGTATACGGAGTGATTCGCTAAGCATGCACACCCTCGTTTTTTGATTTTTCCTTTGATGACAAAATTATTTAAATCCTAATTTTTGTAACTCTTAAATATACCTACTCAAAGACTATTTTTTCAATTTTGATTTTTTTTTTGTATTACTTGAGAAGTGTCCTGTGGTAACTCAAGCTTCATCAAACCCCTCCCCACTGCACATGTAATTTATTCACCACATAATTTTTCTAAACATTTAGAATCAAAATTCAAACAAGCCATTTTCGAGTTATTTCAGTTTGTGTACTAAGGTTCGGGTTCGGAGGGTTCTAGAAGCTATGGTGATTTAAAAATGTTGGTGATTAGTATTAATTTATCAACATATTAATTTGTAAAAATAGTCCGAGTATAATAAATAATTTTTAATAAATTACATCTGTCTTTATATTATATAAGTTTCTGATTACTTATATTTTTGTAAGACCACTTTTAAGGACTATATTATTATCCTTAGAATAAATATTTTAATAACCGAGAAACTATATACGTCTGAATTTTAATTTGCATACATCAACATTTTCAAAAAAAATATTTATCCAATAAATAATTTACTGTAAAAAGGGGGTTTCTTATTCGAAAAACAGAAGTATGGCCACGGGACACTCCTTAATTAGTACGAAAAATTCAAGAATTTCATAAAAAAAAAACTCATTGAATATATTTAGAAATTCCTGAAATCAGAATTTAAATAATATTATTTTTAAAGGAAAATCTCGGGGACGAGGGATGCTTTGTGAATCGCTCTGTACACTCCATTACTTTACCCAACCATCCGATGTATAGACAGTGCGTTACTTCTAAAATTTGTTTCGTACACACGATACGTCTACGTCACATTATAATGATCTGTTCGTAGAATATAATGTAGTATAGTGCACGTCGAGTGGTGACATTTTCCATAGACACTGTATAATGTTATTATATTATTATTACAGTGGTCCTTAATAATATTATAATATATATATATAATACCTCCTGTAGCGCATAATATATATAGACCTGCAGAAGCTCTCTCGTCGGCAGATATCTGAGCGTGTGTGTGTGTGTGTGTGTGTGGTTTTTTTTTATGTACATATTATAATATAAAACGCCTCTTCACGTTATAATGGTACGTCATAGTATAAAATATAATATCACGTTGACGATGTTTGAATGTATAGAGGTCTGATTTTTCCACTTGTATGTCGAGACAATATTATAATCTGTATAAAATAAAATATGATATTATGGTCGTGTAATATTCTGGTGTAACAGCTCTATCACAGTATCATATAATATAACAATATACAAGGGCTAATATAACGCAGGGCTTGAATTTTAAATAAATATATCATTTTTATATTTTCGGATATTTAAACGTTATGCAATTTTAATGTTTATCGTTATTTGATTTTTTCCGTTTATCGTTTTTATATTTTTAAACTTTATTTTAATTTTTTGTTTTCTGTTTAAAATTTTTTTTTATATATATAAATTATATTGTTATTTTTGGTATAGATAGGTACCTAGTTAACCACACGTCCACACTTCTACATAAGAACGTAATTTGTTTATGATAATAAATGATACAAATTTTCTTGGTAAATAGTTAGTATTTACTAATAATTTTACCTAATAATAATATTTTCGTATAATTAAATAATCATAAGGTATAAACTATAAAGTATAATAGTCGATAAGTAGAAGATTTTTACATGTTACATACTTTGATATTGACTCAAGCTAATAGTGATGCCGACTACATATGTATCTCTTCGATCTTCGTCGACAATAAACTGTCTCCCGGAGAAAAAAACATTTAATCGACGAAAACCAAATTATAAGAAGAAACAAATTAAGAATTAAAAGAATAAAAAAAAAATATTCAATAAAAAAAAAAAAGTATTTAAAATACCATTCAAATACTTCAAAATAAAACGTATTTAAAAAAGTGTTCGATACGGAAAAAAGTATTTGAATACTTTTACTCAAATACTTTACAACACTGCAAGCACCTATACCTAATACAAAAATATAAATACAGCATTATGGTATTTAGGTAGTTACTTAACAATACTAATAACTTATTAGTATCTTATTCTTTTGGAGTGTATTCAATTTCTGAATATTTGTTATTTGGAGTTTTGTTTAATAGTATGTCTCTTATTGACATTACAGTATTAAAACCTGTGTTTTTTTCCAATACATTTTTTAATTTTGAATTGGTCAAAACTCCAATTTCTCCAGGAACCCGTTCTAATTGCTTTATGGCATTATCAACTATTTCTAAGCTCTCCGTTAGTGGCATTTTAGAAGTTTCTAATTTTGAAATAGTATCAACCAAAAATCCAAAATTAGTCGAAATAAATGCTAAATTGTTTTGCAAATTTTTACTGTCTATGAGCTCAACAGTTTTTTTTATTGCTATTGCAGCTTCGGGATCTAAATTTAAGACAACGTTTCTAATCTTTTCAAAGTTATTTGAATAATATAATACAGCTGATAACCACGTACCCCATCGAGTTATAATAGGCTCGGGAGGTAGAGTTAAATCCGGGTACATATCTTTAAATGTTTGTATACGACTTGGCGCTTTTAAAAATATTTTTTTTGATGTCAAAAGTGTACAGAACAGAGACCTAATCGTATCGCAAAATACTAAAATAAAAATCTAAAATATTTAAAAATATTTAAAATAAAATTAGTATCAGATTACTTGAAATTAAATGAAACGTATACATATATCGAAAACTTTCCGATGCTGTTATTACATAAAAATATTTATTTAAATTAAAATCCTTTCCCTACTAATAAGATACTTAAAAAAATACTAATAGAAATAGTTAAAAATTCTAAAAATCATTATTTGTATAAGCGTATGGGTACCGACTGTTGAAGAGAAATGAACGAGGACGAGCTTGCTCAAAGAATCGCCCTGTATATATTTTCAGGATGTAACTTCAGTGATCTGCGTAGGTATACTACGGCGGCGCAATTAGGCGAGTTTTCCTCGTTTTCGTAGATTTTCCGCCGGGAAAACTGTACCTATATATAGGACGCGTTTCAGGATTTTCAGAATTTCGTATATTATAATATACACGTGCATGTATAATACTCGACGTGATGCACCTTTTCTCGGAAAATAATAATGAAGTATAATCGTCATGCGAATATAATAACGTCATTTGTTACGACTCTCGCTGATTGTCTGCAGGCACACGCTGTGCGCTCATCAACGTATGATTAATAATATCGATTATGGCGCAAATGTCCCTTATAATATGATATACAGGGTATAACAGACAGACCGGAGTTATACGAAAAAGATAATATATGAACGTATGAAGACAATAAATCATGAAAATTATACGGATAGCAAATAGTTTAAGAGTCGTAAGTATTATTACGTCGGTAAATTCCCAAAAAAATGTTTTTAAAACAACTATTACGTTTAAAATTATTAGTTTAGGTAGTTTTACAAATAAATATTTTAACAATTGTAAAAAATAAACTTGATTTAAATAATCGTTTTTACAATTAAAGTTTGTCTAAAAATGAGATCTATAAATTGGCTATTTTGAATTTATTCGAAACAAATTTAATTAATTGAAACATTTTTGTTTTCAGTAGGTATTGCAAAATGTTGATTATGGCGCAAACGTCCCTTATAATATGATGTACAGGGTGTAACAGAAATACCGGAGTTATACGAAAATTATACTATATATGAACGTATGAAGACAATAAATCATGAAAATTATACGGATAACAAATAGTTTAAGAGTCGTAAGTACTATTACGTCGGTAAATTCCCAAAAAAATGTTTTTAAAACAACTATTACGTTTAAAATTATTAGTTTAGGTAGTTTTACAAATAAATATTTTAACAATTGTAAAAAATAAACTTGATTTAAATAATCGTTTTTACAATTAAAGTTTGTCTAAAAATGAGATCTATAAATTGGCTACTTTTAATTTATTCGAAACAAATTTAATTGAATAAAACATTTTTATTTTCAGTAGGTATTGAAAAAAGTTGATTATGGCCCAAACGTCCCGTATATATGCAGAGTGTAACAGAAATACAGGAGTAATACAAAATATAATACCGAAAACAATAAATTATTATGTAAATTTTATTTCGACATTCAATAGTTTAAGAGTCGTACCTATTATAGGTACTTATGTGTCCGTAAATTGCCAAAAAGAATGTTTTGAAAAAAATTATTAGGTTTCAAATTAAATTAGGTAGGTATATGACAAATAAATATTGATATTTTAATAATTGTAAAAAGATACTTGATTTAAATAATCGTTTTTATCATAAAAATTTGTCTAAAATCAGATTTGTAAATCGGCTATTTTGAATTTATTCGAAACAAATTTAATTAAATGAGTAGGTATTGCAAAAAGTTGATTATGGCACAAACGTCCCGTATATATACAGAGTGTAACAGAAATACAGGAGTAATAAACAATTTAATACCAGTTAAACGTATGAAAACAATAAATTATTATGTAAATTATATATCGACAGTCAATAGTTTAAGAGTCGTAGCTAGTATATAGGTACTTATGTGTCCGTAAATTCCCTAAAAGAATGTTTTGAAAAAAAATATTACGTTTCAAATTAAATTAGGTAGGTAGGTATATTGCAAATAAATTTTGATATTTTAATAATTGTAAAAAATAAACTTGTTTTAAATAATCGTTTTTACCATCAAAATTTGTCTAAAATCAGATTTATAAATCGGCTATTTTGAATTTATTCGGAACAAATTTAATTAAATAAAACATTTTTATTTTCAGTAGGTATTGAAAAAAAAATGTTTGATGATGAAAAGATATTTCATTTGTCAGACCTTCCTGTTACACCCTGACTCTGTATAATTTATTATGTTGGTTGTAATCAGGGCTGCCTGATTTCTGGTATACTAGGAAAGTGAACCTAGCTGGTACTTTAAGGGGTCGAAAATTAAAAATTCAATATAGATTTAAAAATGTCTCAATTAGCGATTTTCTTATTTTGTTTTGATTCAAAAACCAATTACTGTGGATACTTGAAAATTTCACTGAATGTTTATATTTTCATTTTATATACATAAGTAGGTATACAACTTTGAAAATAAATTAACTCTTTTCGAGCTATTAATGGACAATTTAAAATTAAATGTTTTATTTTTTTTCTACAAATATCAATAAAGTTTATTTGATGGGTCAAAAAGATTTTAAATACAGGGCTCCTAATATATTGATCCAACAGAAGTTAAAAAATATTAAAATACATAGGCACAATATTTTTATAAGCATTTAAAGTTAGATTTTTGACCAAATTTATCAAATTGAAAATTTAAAAATAATTTTGTATTCAAAAATGTATAAAATGTTTAAATTTTATAGCCAAGGATTGAAAATTCAAAACAGGGTTCCACTGCAATAGTTAATTATGTAACCAAAAAATCTAAGAATATACGTAAACACAGTTTTTTTTTTAAATATTTATTTCAAATTCAAATTCGAACAAAAATTTTACAAAATTACATATTATTATATTAAATTACCAAGAATAACGGTTTTAGTTATAATTTTTTTTTAAATTTTATAATATTCATTCAACTTACTGGCCACCTCATTAATAACAAGTAATAACAATATAAATAACAAATATAATATAAAATATCCTAGACTGACAAACCGTCTCCGCTCAGTATCCTTCTTCGTATACAATGATATTATGTTATTGAATTAAAATTTAATAACATCCATTACAGTGACCCACTTGTAATATACTGTACAAACGACATCCACTTTCCCGATTTTTTATATCTAAGCTTTAAAAATATAAAACAAGATTCCACTAAATTGAATAATAATTAATACGTTAAACACAAAAAAAAGTTTACTAGAAAATCTAATTAAATTTTTACGAGCTTTTGAAACTAAATACAGGTATCGGATATTCACTCGTAAATTAACAAATTCTCATACAACCTTTTTTTTTATTTTGTTGTTATTCAAAAACTAATAACCGTAGGCACTGGAAACTTTCATAAAATATTTATTATATTATTCAACTCGTTTTAAGTTCTAGACATTTTCAATTTTCAATTATTTTCATTTTTAATTCTGTAAATGTCAATAAAATTGTATTCGTTGTTCTAAAGGCTTGACAATTGGATACAAGGTTCTTAACGAGTTGTTAAAGTATAGCAGTTGATGAATATTGAAAACCCATAGGCACTGTTTTTTTTATTAGTATTTAAATTTCAAATGTTGACAAAATTAATGAAAATCTCGAAAATTATCTATTATTATAAATAAAAATTATAATTTATATAATTATATAATTTAAGTTAGGATTAAATTACATATTATTAAAACCAAGTTAATGATTTCAGTTATTTTGTTGTAATAAATTAAAAAAAAAATGTGTAAAACTTTTATAGAGTATATTATTATATTTTATACTCACCGATATTTTCAAATGAAACTTCTCTGGCAAAAATGTTAAAAATGGTAAAAATATGCAAAATGCCTCAACTTCCGAGCCCTACTTATGACTTATCAGTTATCAGTAAGATATCAGACTACTATTTACGAACAATTTACAAATGTTTACGACTAGAATCATAGAACTTAGGTTAATAGATCTATGACTAGAATAGTTCTTTGGTGTTGATCTTTATAATCTGTTTCCTACGATCGTGACTACCACCTACCAATAACCATGTTAGGTACTTGACGTGTGGCTGTGCTCCGTCGTTGTATTACTGTTATCAGTCGAAACAATATGTATTGCATATATTTTCTCTTTATTATTGATCTACCATTTATCACAGATTTTTTTTTATACATAACGTATAATACGCTTGTATAATACAATATTTTACTATTTGTATTATACAATTTACATCACTGGAAATCACACTAATTTGTTTTGACTAAGATTATTTCAGTCGACGACGTTTTTCTGGACTTGGAAAATATTCGATCAATCGCAAACTTTCTAACATGCCAGCAATCTTCGTCGATTTAAATAGGACAGGCCCGTTTAATCTGAATTATCTTGTGCATTATAATAAACGACAATATAGTTACGTCATGATCACAATTTCAAAATAATTATGCGTTACAAGTCGGATGACCGACTACTTGTAGAGTTCGAATATAGATTTATTAAATAAAGTAACCAACACACGTCTTTTCAGTTATAAAGTTGATCGGGTTTCGCATACACAGACAATGGCACTCTCCGTTCTCCACTCCTTGTCTTTCAATCTCCCTGTTCCTTGTATATAAATTCTAAATTTACCTAGGACAATCCCTCCTGCATAAAAAGTGCTTTCTTGCAGTTTCGGGATTGTAGGTAGGTACTTGTTTATACTAATTTACAATCATCATTTAATTTCGTAATTCCACTTGTTTTATAAATACTATATATTTTCTTATTTGCAGTTTACTGACTATTACACCCTTGCTTATTTCCTATGTTTAATAATACCAATATTCATAACAACTATCACAACTACCCATCATCCCCACTCCGGCTGTCACGGTCTCCTGTACGCGGATGTACGCAACAGGTTATCATATATTTTGTCAATATACATAGCCTATCCCTGCGACCGGAATGAAAGGACGGACCTCTGAAGATCGATAGAGTAACGGTAACGTGATTAAATTTTTTTCTCACTGCCTTGCGCAAACTAGTATAACTTCGAAAAAAAAGTCGAGAGTAAATCCACAGTCAATTTTTACCAGCGTCTGATGTTAGAATTTTGACAAAATTCGTAAAAATCGAGAAAATTTGCAAATTATTTTGAGTTTGAAATTCATAAAAGTTCTTATACGTTTATTTTATCATTGCATATACTCGGATAAAATTTTCAAAAATATTTCTACACGTTTTGAGACGTTTGTGGACATTTTCAATTTTCCATTTTTTCAATTTTTTTTTCTATAAATAATGTCAATAAAATATAAAAAAATATACAAGCACAGTTTTTTTTGTAGTTATTCGAAGTACAAGTTTGGACGAAATTAGATATTTAAACGAACAAGAACGATTTTAGTTTTGTGTTATGATTCAATAGTATTATTCGTGGGTACCTACTTGAAATTTCTAAAGTACTATATCATTAAATTATACGAATAATATTAATTCAATTTACGGCTACCGTATTAATAATATTGTTATAAATATAATAATAGATAATATAAAATATAAACTATCCTCGACTAACCGTCTCCGCTCAAAATCGTTTTTCGTATACCTACAGGCTACAATGGTACCATATCGTCAAATTCAAATTTTACAAAAAAGAAACTAATAAACCGAAATATTAAATTTTAAAATGTGAACAATAAAATTCTAACAAGTTTTTTATACGACATACACGGTACACCCATAACTTCAAGAATAGAATACAAGTTTAAAACCATAATAATAATTTGTCTATACGTAATCGAAAATCAGAAAATCTGTCAAAGTATATCAAATTAAGTGTCAGTACAGTTTCTTAATTTCTCAGACTAAAATTCCGTCTCCATATAAGATGTGTCAGTAAGTACAATAAAATCATATAAAAAGTAAAAGCTCATTTGGAATAACTCAGAGGCCTGCTCAGGAATTTTGGATGGGGGGGGGTTGGACTTTTTCAAAACAAAATATTTGTTAAATGTAGCGTTATAAATCTAGTTTGGTGTCTACGCGAATTTTCAATTTTTTTTTGAACACCTCTGTATTATTACAACCAGTTAAGAACGATGGTGCAAAAATGAATTGCCAGAAATCATTAGTTTTTATGGTATGCCTCGCGAAGTTCACAATGTTTGGTGTTTTGTGCTAACGAATTTTCAAATTTTTTTTTTTTGAATCCGATGTAAATCGACGTTATAAAAATTATGGTGCCAAAATAATTCTGACATTCACCTGTGGTGGTTTTACATAACATGTCGAAGGACGTTTTAGATTTTAATTGGGTCGTAAAGTTCAGATTTCCCCATCGTTTTTAGCTGATGTTTTAATGCATAGGTACGTTATTAAAACAAAAAAAAAAAAATTGAAATAAAAAGGTTGTTCGGTAAAACAGAAAAGCTTCAAACGTGTGGTGTAATATTGAGTTGTACAAATGAGTGGTACAACACGGAAAATCGTGAACTTTGTAAGGCTATAACCATAGGCGGAAATTTGGTAAAATTACTGGGGGGGCTGAGCATTATATTTCTCATTGTACCTATATATAATATCACTGATAATGTTTGTAAAAACCTTCATAATTATAGTTAAAAATAGCATATTATTACGTAACCGTTTATACGAAACAGGGACGACGCGACGCGAACGACTGCTGATAAACAACCAATGCGGGTGTAATTGTTTATTATTAATATTACATTAATTACGATGGTTCCAAGTTATGACAATAAGTTCGTAAAATTGTACGAATTAAATTTAATTATTATCATATAATATTTTTTTATAATTTATTTTGTAATTCAGATATTAAAAATGCATTTTTTAATTATACTAATTATTATATATTTTTATATATTTAGTCACATTAAAATTGTGAGGGCCAGGGGGGGCTAAGACCTGTACTTTAAAATTCTGAGGGGGCTTAGTCCCCTCTAGCCCCCCCCCGATTTCCACCTAAGGCTATAACTTACTATAGGTAACTTATGATTTTCAGAAATTAATTTGTGCAACATCGTTCTTATTATTATCTCGTTGTAATAAATATGTTTCGAAATAAAAAAAAAATGAATAATTAGCATGGTTGCTAAGCTAGATTTGATTCCAATAAATTATTATATTCAAGTACATATATTATATTCGTAAAGTGGCCACGGGGGGGAGGGGGAGCACGCCCATGGAATGACTTACAATCATTTACGAATTTTGAAAACTAAGAAATATTCTTCTTAGTAAATTAATATGAGTAATTTATTTTAAACCAGACGAGCAGCAGAACGTGACAAGTACCTACTCTAAACACTTAAACGGTTGTACAATATTGTGAAGTAGCACGCGCCCGTCCGCACAGTCAAAGCTCAGAGGTGCGAGACACTCATAAATATTAAATTTGTGAACTTACAAAATATACAAGATTCTAAGTTCGTATATTTTTACAAGATATTCACTCGATTTCCCATATTGTAGCAATTTTGTTATTTTGTTGTAATTCGAAAACGAATAACTATATATTGTTATGGTTTAGTATTATTAAACATAGGAAGTAAGTAAGGATGTAGCAGTATTTGTAAAACATTTAGAATTATGAAATAAATTGATTATTGTAAATTAGTGTAAACAGGCACAATCCCGAAAACTGCAAGTAAGCACTTTTATATAGGAGGGATTGTCCTAGATAAGTTTAGATATAAGGAACGTGAAGATGTTAAGACGGCAGTGGAGAATGGAGAGTGCCATTGTCTGCATATGTTCAGAACGCAATAAACTTTATTAATTGAATAGTAAACGTGTGTGTTACTTTATTTACTAAATCTACCTACAAACTCTACAAGTACGAGGCTACGGTCAACCGACTTGTAACAATATAGATACAATATACATGAAAATTTTATTGAATGTTTATATTTTCACAATAACAGTTGAAAAATGTTAAAAATACAGAGCCACAATTTTTTTTTAAGCTTTTAAAGTCCGAATTTTGACAAAATGTATCAAATTTAAAATTTGAGTATTTTGTAGTTAAAATTGTATAAAATGTTCAACTTTTATAGCTGAGGATTAAAAATTTAAAACAATGTTCCAAGTAAATAGGTTATATACAAATTAGTAATTACTTCATTCACAATAATATCATCAAATATACATAGTAATATCATAGGCTGTCTGACCGTCTTCACTCAGATGATAAACCATATAATATCATATAATAATATTCTCAATAGTTTTCAAAAGCATAAACAAAAAAAAACATAAAAATTAAGGAAAAACAGGAAACAAAATCGGTTTTCGACAACCTTTTGATTTTTGGTGTAACTCTAAAACAAATTAACGTATATACATGAAATTCTTACTGGTTGTTTATATTTTGTTGGGTGAAAAAGCTTGAAAATTTAATGGAAGGCTCCTGATATATTGCTACAATAGCAGTTGAAAAATATTAAAAATACATAAGCACAATTTTTTTATAAGCATTTAAAGTTCAAATTTTGACAACATTTATTAAATTTAAAATTGAATAATTATTTTGTAGTCAAAAATGTATAAAATGCTCAACTTTTATAGCTAAGGATTGAAAATGTAAAACAAGGTTCCACGTAAGTAAGCAAATAATATAGAAATTACTTTATTCACAATAATATCATCAAATATACTTAGTAATATCATAGTCTTACTGACCGTTTTAGCTCAGAATCGTAATTCTTATACAATGATTTATCATATAATAATATATTATATCATTGAATTCAAATTTAACACCATCTATTACAGTGATGCACTAGTAACCTACTGTACAGCAGAGTGACACCCACTTGAACACCTGTTTGTATTTCATTACAGATTGCATTTCATTTATCAGATTTTTCGACTCACTAAGAAATGTGCAAAGTTCAGATCCCTGTAATCCTTAATCACGTTTCACCATTAAAAACAATTGTTATATAAACTTAATTTAAAATAATAAACCAAGCTTAATTTATAATTTGTCTTAATCACAATAGAATTAGCTGTTTCATAACAAAAAATGTTATCCTACGGCTCTTTTCTCTTCACAAAAGCTGACAAATTGTTAAAGACGAAAATGGATAATGTTAATCATTTATTAATTTATTCATCGTAACAAAATGATGGACATTATTGTTTTCTTTCCTCTTCTGTTCTGTGGCTTCTTTAACCAACACTTGCTTTACCCTTGGAGACACAATGTACAGTTTGAATACCTATTAGAATTGTAGAGTTTCTTTTCTTATACAAAAACAATATAATGTTAATTAATGAAATAACGTAAAAATCGTTAAATAGTTGTATATTAAAAAACTAATACAATTAAATATTATTATAACTTATAATTTGATGTATTATTATTGCCATAACTAATGCCTTTTCGTTATAATTTGTATAATATATTTATTTTTATGTTTACTTATCTTATTTGAGTAAACAAGTATACTAAATAATTAAATTATTATTATTTTTTTTTTTTTGTTCACTGAATTTTATTTTATTATAATTCATTTTATTTTTAATATTTTCTAAAATATTAATATTATGTTGTCAAAATATTACGTGTATTGGTTTTGGAACTTTTCAAGAATGATACTTAAATTTACGCAGTTTTACCTATTGTTCGATGTATATATCTTATAAAGAAAATTGATAACTATTTAAAGATAAAGACATTTTTTGAATGAAGTTTCAATAGAAACTTACAAAAGTGGTTAATATTATAAAAACTGTGGTTTCTATAAAAGTAGTACGTTATATTTGTTTAAAGAAAACCATTTTTGTAAATTGCTGTTGAAACTGAATGAAAAAAATGTTTATATTTTTAAATTGCTGTCAATTTCATTTACAATATGTATATAGTGAACAATTGGTAAAACGGCGTAAATCTAAGTATCACTCCACCAAAGTTCAAAAATCATTAAGACACTTAACGTTTTGACAACATAATATTATATAGGTAGCAAATAATATAACAACAACAAAATCTATTACAAATATTACGAAATATCAAATAGGTAATATCCGATTAACCTGGTTAGTACGTAACAAAGTCATTTTTTTTCAAGTAAAAATGTGAATAGAAATTTAAGTTGTAACAGATTTACCTAAAATGCACTAAAAAATTTTTAAAAATGGCCTAAATCTTGAAAATTGTCAAAAAATGCAAAATAAAAACTTCTCCCTCTGATTCAAAAATATGTAAAATGTGGTTGTGGGGCTCAAAACCAGCAGTAGCTTTAGAAAACAGTGCGGTAAGTGGTAACTTGTCATAGCCGATCTACCACAATTGTTGCTACCTGCATGCTTACAGACTGTAACAGAACAACAAAAATTTATACTAGGTACCTACCTAAACGTGTTACAAAAATTATCAAAATTATATAGAAAATAAATGTTTTAGGAAATATACTTGTGTCAGAAAATGTCTAACAAGAATAATTTAAAAAAAGTTATAAGTATACAACAATATAAATACATAAATGACGTTACAAATTAATTTACTCCAAAAAAAAAAATACTACTTGACTTGAATAAACTTTTTTACCGTAAAAATGTGTAAAAAAATTAGATTTTTAAGCTATTTTGAAATTTTCCAAGAAAATAGAACAAATGATATTTATAATTTAACAGATTTTTCTGTTACTCCCTGCATAATATATTATGTTGGTTATAATTAGTGCTGACAGCCCGGCCTAAATGTGTAATGCCTACAAAAATAATTTATTCAAATATACGGACGTTAGTCTTGTTACAGTTTTAAAGTATGTGTACAAAGAAACTTAAATATTAGTACGTAGACGGAACAAAATATAATATTTTATAATATAAACTATTACTATTTAAACGGATATAATAAGAAAAATCATAAAGTATATTATAACTTATAAGTATACAATAAAGATAAAATTCAAGTTATATAAAATCAAAGGGATACTAAAGGGGTATTACCAGCCTATATCAGAAGGTTTGCATGGCAATTTAAAATATAATTCTTATTTGAAAATAGATATTAAAATGGTTTAGGATTTTAGGTATTAAGATTAGGTATTTATTTTTAAATTAATCGATGATGGGACTTGCGGGACTATACATTTATCCCACTTGGATTTAGACTATCATCAAAATGTGTCTAAAGATAGTTTTACAAGTTCAGTATTTTTAATTTTTCCGAGGAAACGTAGGTAATACAAACTAAAATTGTTTACTTTCGTTATGAGAAATAAAAACTGTACAACAGCAAGCGCCTATAAATTATTTAAAAAAAAAAAAATGTTTAAATATTGATTAGAACAAAAGTTATTTGATTTGTCATGTCTTTCTGTCACACTCTATATATATAAACATACAGAAACTTGACTGGTGTAAGCGATAGATGAACCAAAAAATTCGTACAAATAGTATAAAAAAAATGTGGAGTAGGACAAAATGTCACTTAAAACTAATGTCGGTCCCTATTTTAAAATAATAAGTTGTCGTGTACGAATATTGTCATAATTATTACTAAACCTGTCATTAATCTGTCAATACAGTTATTATTAGAGAAGAAAATCATCGACAATTAAATCCTGTGACGATGGATGCTCATCGACTATATTATCGTATTTAGAACATTTTTCTTTGTAAAATGAAATAAAAAATGTATTATGACGCATTTCTATCTATCGATTTTTTGTGACGGTTGATAGGTCTAATGAAATAGACCAATGACCTTTACTACATTTCAAAAATATTGTTGAAATTCGTATGATTGCTTCGTTTAACAATTTTTTTTTTCTAACTCGATGACAAAAAATGACTGTCAACAGTGTTTATCCATCCAGTGTGCGCTTTTTACAGACATAACATTATATATTATTTAAATGCATACGCGTGTCTTATTTTCTGCGTTTTATTTTTCGTATATTGACAACATTTTTGATTCATGTTTTTTGTTTTCTTGCATATTATATATTTTTATATTTCATTTAATTTTATAGCTATCCTATAATTTCCGGTTCCTATGGCAATACCTAATATTTTATGGAAATAACTGTATTTTTTATAATATCCAATCAATACTAATCTGAAACAATAATATAGATAGTTAATAGTTAATAGGTAGTGTAATAAAATGTTGTGCATAATTAAAAACGCATATTTTATCGAACGAACGTCTACTGCAGTATAATAGGCATAACACAACCAATAATTAAATAATTTTAGAAAGAAAGAAAAATGGGGAAAGCAACCATTCAGTTGTAGGGGAGACAGTGTACGATATCATATAATTTTCAACACTATTACCCATATTTATTTCTAAAAAAATTCAGTGTTTTTAGCTTTGATTTTGCACTGATTTTTCACAATAATCTTTATAAATATTATATATATATATATATATATATATTATATATATATATATAACTATTGAATTTTCTTTAACAGGTGTGTATTGATCCCAAGTACGGAATCCATAAAATTTGAAAAAACAATTTATACTCTATTTTGGAAACAGTTATGTAACGCATATAAAAAATAAATAATATTATTAAAAGTTATATTTTAGATTCTTTTTGGAATGATGAATGTATTGATTTTACAATGATGTGTGTTTTTTTTATTATTTTTTGTGTCTGTCATCACGTTTTAGGACAGTAAAAGTGCTTCGATTTTCTTCAATAGTACCTTTTCTGACAGGAAAGTGAATCTATAGTTGGTACATTGAAGGGTTAAAAGTAAAAATTTCCTAGTATTTTCAAAAGTGGCGTGAAAAACAAAATAAAAATTAAGGAAAAACGGGATTTTTACACTAAAATCTGTTTTTGAAAAAATCGATTTTGGTTATCGGTGCAACTCTTAAACAAATGACCGTAGATTCATGACAATTTCACTGAATATTTATATTAGCATTTCCTATAAAACGTACAATTACGAAAATATTTTGACTCTTTTTGAGCTGTTTATTTTCATTTTCAGTTTCCAATTTTTTTAATTTTTTATTCTATAAATATCAAAAAAGTATTATCTGTTGGGCGAAAAAGTGTAAAAATTTAATACAAGGCTCCTGATATATTGTTACAATATCAGTTGAAAAATATTAAAAATACCTAGGAACAATTTTTTTTTATAAGCATTTCAATATCGAATTTTGACAACATTTATCAAATTTAAAATTGAATAATTATTTTGTAGTTAAAAATGTATACAATTTTCAACTTCTATATCTAATGATTGAAAATTTAAAACAAGATTCCACGTAATTATTTAGTTCTGTTACCAAAAAATCTAAAAAATACATACTGACAGTTTATTTTTATAGTAATTTTAAGTTCAAATTTGGACGAAATTGCATAGTAAAAAACCAAGAATTACTATTTTAGTTATTTTGTTGTGATTGCGTAATGTTATTCGTGGGTACTTGAAACTTCTAATGTCCACTATTATATATCTATGGTAGTATCAGGGTTTGTTGTTGATGTATAACGCGTTATAAGTACCTAATGAATATTGTGATATGATTAATTTGGAATTTATTATAGGTACCTATTTCAAGTCAATTTTTTTAATAACATAGATAAGTATATAATATGTCTTATACCTAGACTGACATATCGTCTCCTCTCAGAATCGTTTTTCTTGTACAATGATACTATATCATTGAATTAAAATTTAATACCATCTATTATACCGTTACTCACTTATAACCTACAGTACAGCAGAGAACCTTTTTTTTATAAGCATTTAAAGTTCAAATATTGACAAAATACGGAAAAACTACGAAATCTTGAAAATTATTTTTATTTAGAAATTCATAAAAAATTTTCTTTTTAAATCTAAGATTTGAAAATGTAATCCAAGATTATTCATAAGTTTGGCAACCTTTAACAAAAAAAAAATGTCGACCGGAAAGTGAAATTACATTTTTATGAGTATTTTAAATTCATATTTTTACAAAATTTGTTATTCACTCGATTGCTCATGTAACGATTTTCTTATTTTGATATAATTCAAAAACAAATAACTGTAGGTACATGAAACTTCTACTGAATGTTTATTTTATCAATTTTTTAGTTGATAAAATTTTCAAAATATTTTGAAGTTTTTTTAGATGTTTACGGGCAGTGTGAGTTTTCAATTTTTTTATTTTCTTTCTATGAATATCAATAAAGTTTTATGTGTTGGTCCAACAAGTTTAAAAATGTTGTACATGGCTCCTGATATATTGTTACAATATCAGTTTAAAAATATTTAAAATACATTGCCACAATTTTTTTTTATAAGCATTTAAAGATCGAATTTTGACAAAATTTATCAAATTTAAAATTGAATAATTATTTTGTAGTTAAAAATGTATGAAATGTTCAACTTCTATATCTAAGGATTGAAATTTAAAACAAGATTCCACGTAAGTAGTTAATTCTGTTACCAAAAAATCTAAAAAATACATAAGCACAGTTTATTTTTATAGTCATTTTAAGTTCAACTTTGGACAAAATTACATAAAAAAAACCTAGAATAACTATTTTAGTTATTTTGTTGTGATTGTGTTATATTATTCGTGGGTACTTAAAACTTCTAAAGTACACTATTATATCTATGATAGTATCAGGGTTTGTTGTTGATGTATAACGCGTTATAAGTGCCTAATAGATATTGTGATACGATTAATTTAGAATTTATTATAGGTAAATTTTTTGTTTAATACCATAGATATGTATTTAATGTCTTATACCTAGACTGACATACCGTCTCAGCTCAGAATTGTTTTTCTTGTACAATGTTATTACACCATTGAATTCAAATTTAATATCCATTATTATACGGTGACCCACTTGTAACCTACTGTACAGCAGAGCACCTTTTTTTATAATTGTTTAATGTCCATTATAACAACTGTTATTAATTGTGGTAAAATATTTTGGTGCAATGGTAAGCGTTGGGGGAGGGGGGACGAGGCATCTGTCCAGAGCCTCGCGCTTAACTCATTCATGTTTAACATTTTTTTTAATTTACCTTTTTCTAAGTTATTCCTATTAGTTTTGGTCTCGGAAAACCAAAAAAAAATGTCAAATAAATTTGTTTCGTTATAATTTGGTAGATAAAATGTGTCCTATATGTAGGACAATGGGGAAATAAGATATAATGTATTAAAAAAAATTAGTACTCTTTTAATTATATTTGAAGATGTTTATTACAAATGTCTACTTAAAAAATTGATAATTTATTAAATTATTTGAAAAAAATCATTTTTATTTTAATGTTTGCAACTGTATATTGTTGCACTTCAAATGCACTCCGACATCGCACTTTGTACATCTTTAAGTAGTTTTCTTATGATATTCAGCGCATCTTGTTTGTTTTTATTGTGGAACTAAGTAATGCATTTCACCATCATATCGAGAAATATAATTTTTTGATGGTTTTTCACCTTTACGTCCAGATGTTGTTGCCTTAAAATTTACATTGAAACAAAATGTATTGTATGGAAATCTTGTAATATAACGAAACAACAGAATAATATTATATTAAAAATGTTTGTGGTCGGTATGGCACACAGCACGGTATGAAAACCCCGGAATCTTGGAAAAGTTATCTATTTTCTAAAATTGAATTTGTCAATACTCGAGAGCGGCTGTCACGTCGTCACGTCAGTTGTCCACCGCATTGATTACATATTTACATATGCCGGCTACACTACTATAACTATACATATTACATACAATTTAAAGTACCTATTATCTGAGGATTTGTGTGCTAACCTGCAGTAACAAGCATTGATGGAAAACAAAAAAACAAAAAAAACAGCGTTTTAAACGTTTTTCAATGATGGGTTTTTTTTACATGTTTGAAACCTTTTAATGATTTAAGTGATTAAGTGATTTAATTTTAATAGTCAATTATTATAGATGGGTTATTGCAGGGGCGCCAAACTAATTTTTTTTAGGTGTGCCAATAAACAATTACTTATACCCACATACCCCCATGGGATTTTTTGGTTTGGATTGACCCCATTGGATATAACTAAGTCATGGGGGCAACCCAAACCCCACCAATTTTTAATATAAAACAATTTTCACAAGTTATAATATTTACCACGTTATGTCTACATTTTAGCATTATTTAGGATAGTTAGGATCATCTCCAGAAAAAGCCTCTTCAAAATGAAAACCAAGTTTTATCATCTAAAAACGATATTCACAGTCAGTGATTTAGTTATTTAAGCTTTTAGCTAGATAGGTGCATCATAATATCATTCAGTAATAAATAATAATTGGAACTATTATATTGTTTTTCTTATACCCATATGTAAATATATGTATATTATTTGGTTAGTGGTTTGCATAATATTTTTTTTAGTATACTTAGTATACTTAGCATAAACATATTAATAATTGCTTTAGTTTCAATGTCAATATCATTTTCACCAATTTCACCTGATACTTATATCTTCCTATACACAAAATAGAATAATATAGTTTAATATAGCTATTTAGATGATAATATATAGTTATATTTACATTGCAGCTATTTAAGTAATTTATTTTACTAATAGTAAAACTATCCTTTGAATTAAATTTCGCTTAAAACATTACATTATAAAACTTCATTGTATGTTTAAAATATAATAATATAAGTAAAAGTTATAAGTAACCACGAATAATGTTTTTGAATTATAACGAAATGATGAATATCGTTAATCTTCGTTTAAACATCTAATTTCGTCCAAGTTTCAACTTAAAATTACCTACTATAAAAAAAACTGTACCTACATATATTTTTTAGATTTTTTGGTAACAGTATTACCCACTCATGAAAAATATCGTTTTAAATTTCCAATTTTTAGCTATAAAAATTGAACATATTTCAAATGTTTAGCCAAAAAAAGATTTGCAAATGTTCGTGGTATTGGCTAATTTTGTAAAAATTTGTACTTAAAAGTTAAAATGATTTCAAAAAAAAAAAAAATAATCGTACATAATGTATCTTCATTATTTAAAAATTGCTATTATAGCAATTTATGAAAAACCTAGTACTAATTGTTTAAGGTTTTAGACCCGGCTAAATTGATTGATTTTTTTTTTCAAAATTTCAAATGTCTATAAATAGGTCAACATAATTTGAAATATTTTGAACATTTTATCATGTACCATTAGACAATTATAATATTTTATCATAATCATTTGGTGAAAATTTGAAGTATCTATTTATAGTTAATATTTGAACTACAAAAAAATATCAAAAATCGTTTGAGGAGAAATTAATATCCATCGTAAAAAAATGAATTTCAAATGCTAAATGATTCCAGTGTTGGGAATAGATAACTAAAATAATATCTAGATAAATATTTTTAAAAGAAAATATCTTAAAATGTTTTCCAGTAATAAATTAAAGTATATTGGAATATAAATATTTGTTAGGTTACAAGAACACAAGAGAATTACAAGGACAGTTACTAGTCGGGTTGACTCGTTTTATTGTGGTTTGATAATCTGATCCTAAAGTTTAAATTTTATGCTCTGAAGTATATCGATATTTATATTATAATGGATACTGTTTGTTTAATAGTAATATAATTGACATCGGGCATCACGCGAACACTGCGGTGGGGTGTCAGCCAACAACCACCAACAACCCATCACCGATTTAAATCATCTTACAAATTACAACAAATACATTTCATCACAATTTAAATTAAACGATTATTTTTTTAATAATTTAAAAATGTGTTCATTGCTATTGTCAATTTAGATTTAATTTGAGAAAAAAACATCAATTAATCTCTAATTATTATACTATTATAGGTACATTTTACTACATCTATAACGAATACTATTAATTTAAAGAAACATATATAGTGTTTTACTTTTTTGACATTGCTGACTAGCAGATAAAAAGGTGCAAACACTATATTCATCGCAGCCAATTGATGTCCTTGGGTAAATAACTAGGAGGTTAAAGAATCATTTTTTATTTTTTGAGACTTCAAACTGCATGGTTATTAGCTAGTTTTTACTATGGACAATATTCCACACTATTATTTTTAACTTGCAATTCACTGTCATACGAGAAGTTCAAAAATAAATCATAATATTAACTTCGTGTTTTGACACTCGGCAAACCCATTCGGTTTGTGTGGGAGCTAAGGTAGGTACGCATTATTTATGTGAGGTAGATAGATCGTCACAAAGAACCAGGGTGGTCACCCATCTGGGAGCCTGCTAGACGGCTGCACACATTACTATATTAGTGACTGCATCTAATCACAGCGCTTTACCAGGTATGTTATATGTATATTATATTATATTTATATATATTTACCAATTCAAATTCTTGTCAAATGTATTATAATATGTAACATTTGACATATTATCAACAAATTGTATACAATATTACAATCCTTAATATAGCAATAGTACTGGGTAGTAAAATATATAATGGTACATACAGATTAGTGTAAATTGAATCATTTGTTGGTCATTGCCACATCGATAAAATTAAATATTTAAGTAACTTGATCGTCATATTTAAAAGGTGATTTTATTATAAGTTTATTTTACTTGTTCTTTTTCAGGCCAGTTGACTTAAGCCGTTAATTAATTAAGTATTGTTTTGCAATAGCCAAGTTTTTTGCAGACTTAAATGTCCTTATGTGACTTATGTTTTTTTAATAACTTTAATTGGTACTTGTTTGTCATTTACATTAAAACAAAACATTTTTTATTTAGTATTTTTGAGTATAATTGCATTACACTAGGTGATTTCACCTTTTTAAATAGAAGGTTATCGGAGATTGACTTCTATCGAATGTAAAGGTTTTACATTTGGACAGATTTAAGGATAATCCTAACGCTGTCAACCAAATAACAAACCTATGTAAATCCGCCTGAAGCATATGACAATCTTCTATATTGTGTACATGCATAAATAGCTTAATGTCATCCGCAAAACATAAAACACGGGAATGTTGCAAAGCACTCTGAACCCTATTAACAAATATGGAAAATAGTAGGGGAAATAGGTGTCCCCCTCGAGGAGCCGCAAAAGTAGCTAAGAACATGTTTGATTTTGAGCCAAAAACTTTTACACACTGGTATCTATCATTAAGATAAGACTTCAACCAAGACATGAGTTGTTATCCGAATCCGATTTCATGAAGTACTTGAATTAATGCTTTATGATTCACAGAGTCGAAGGCTTTACTAAAGTCGGTGTAAATTACGCATCTGTCTGGGAACCATTCTTAAATTACTTCAAAACTTAATTCAAAAACAAGATGTTAGAAGTAGTGATAGATAAACTAGGACGGAAACCGTGTTGCTCATCCATAAGAACTCGGTTGACAGATGGTTGGATGGCATAAAGAACCAATTTCTCAAAGATTTTAGATAAGTGCGACTGAACGGATACAGGACGATAATTATGGTTATTTTACTAATATTTGTACAATAATAAAACCGTAAATAAAAAATATAAATGTTTATGCGATATTAGAATATTATAAATATTTTCAGAAAAAAAGAAAAATGGATGACTTTTGTAATTTTATGGCAGCCATCATAACAATAAGCAGAAACATCATGATATGTCCAGTAAAAACTATAGAATATACAATGCAACTAATGTGGAAACTAATATTGTGGTGTCTAACGCGTGTGTGGAAGAGAAGCAAAGAACTTACAAAGGTATAACCTTAGAAATTGCAAAGCATACTATTAACATAGTTTAGTACAAAGCGTACAAAACATATTATTATGGTTATTTTACTAATATAATATGTACATATGCATAGAACCATAGAACGTAGTTATACAATATAATATGTTGTATGTTTAATATATTATATAGACAGATGAAAAATTATTTACAAACGAAAAGTATGATCATACAATTTATAGAAATTAATGAAATAAAAGAAAGATTAGCATCCATTAAGAGTACTATATACTATATACTATACTATTATATAAAGATGAGTTGGTACAACTATGTTGTTTGAAACGTCTAATAATCCTATCACGAACTAAATCAATATTATGATAAAATATCGGAAAACAATTCGTAAAATTCATTTTTAATATAGGTATAATCTCTAAACTATTATTGTAGTTTTGAGATTATTTTATTAAAAGTTAAATCATATTCTTGAACTTATCATTAGACATTATAATAACTAATAAGTGAACCACTACAACGATATAATATTATATAGGTACCCTTATATTATTTTTTTTGTTATAGTTACCTACTCAAATGTCTTACTTTTTCAAACACATTAAATAAGTTTCTGACAATGATATGATAAGTTAAAAATGATTAGTAAACATATTATAAATACATTATATTATAATTACTGTTCACTGTTTAGCGTCAGAAATAAATAAAAAATATATATTCGTATCTTGTTTACTTAACGTATAGGTATTAGGTACAACATAACTATTTAAGGTAGATATTCTAAGTAATTAATTTGGTTAAAAGTCAATGGTATGGTTAAGTGGAAATAATGCAATTTATTAAGTAGCTTTTAAATTTGTATCGTATTATATCATTTTTATATAATTATAATCTTTAGACTCCCTTTAACCTAGCTCCCGTTTCCTTATATTTGCTATTTGCGATGACGCCACTGAATACTCTAGCGAATCTATTTACAATACTGCAAAGACCCCTTTAATGTCCGACGCTTTATTTCCTAGAATGTGTATATTACCTATTCATCTATTTCAGCATTTAATTTTAATATAATGTAATATATAATATTTAGACTTAGAATAAAACACAAGACAAATAATGAAAACGGACCATATATGGAGTGTGGGTGATCCGATATGCATATATACGTACGCATAGGTACATATATACATTATACGCACTCCTTTCACATACACGCAGCACATGCAACACATAAATAATATTATACACCTCTCCGACCAGATGCTTAGTGGAGACAACACAATCAAATATCAACGGCACCAGCAAACACCGTATATTATAAAATCATGAAAGCATTCTTTCGTATACATATTACATATATATATATATATATTAAATACTTCAAGACCCCTTCGATAATTCTCCGATCAAGACGTTCGGTCAAAACAAAACCATAAATTACCAGCGATACCTTTGTCGCACCGCACAAAATAATGAAATATATCAATACTTTAATATCACGTATTAATCGATGCACGCAAGAAGAAGGGATCAACCAAAATCATATTATATAAGGGCCACAGAGAATCGACTCGTCGCCAGTGTCCATTCCGGAGATACACTTGGTCCACGACAGTACCTTTCAGGAGAAGACTTATGCACAACGTACACGCCAGTCAACATTACGACCCTTTTCCACCACTGTCCAAAGGAGTGCTCATTACTGTGCGTTTATGCGTATACAATATATGTATATTGGATCATTTCAGCATTCGGTATGTCTGTCTAAATTGGTTGTCTCTCTATCAGCCAAATTGACATTGTTCATCTTTTCCACTCACCTATCCATTGATCTTTTAAAACATAAGGTTCTGTGACTATCATCATATTATAGGCCTGTTAAATCACTACTACACATTTATATTTTGGAACACGAGTATAGTAATAAGTGCTCTTTTAACTTAAATCACATTTGGTCGGCGATTTGACTCTACGTACTCATTTTCACGAATGTAGGAACTCTAAGAGCTGTATTTAGAATATAAGTATAGTAATAAGTGCTCTCTTAACTTAAATTACATTCAGTCGGCGATTTGACTATACGTACTCATTGTCACGAATGTAGTAACTCTAAGAGCTGTGTTCAAGATATAAATGTGTAATAACAAATATTCATCACTTTAAATTACATTCGGTTGGCGGAGAGACTATACGTACTCCTGTTACGAATGTAGGAATCCATAACGCCTGTTCTAGAACAAAAGTGTTCATTACAATGAAATGCTTGTTAACGTAAATTACATTCGGTTGGCGATTAGACCTCTTGTCACGAATGTAGGGATTTTGAGAGCATATGGTGACAGTCACAGCTAGAAATTATATACGAAATTCTGCAGATTATATAAACCAAAATACATATATTGTCATCGTGATATCGACTGTTGAACACGACCCCGAAGAACTACAAACCACTTGGGAAAACCAGCTGCAGCGAGGAAAGTGTTTGAATGGTTATACAATAAGAGTAGGTAGGTAATTCAAAAATCATTAGGCAGATAGGTACAATACAGTAGTAGGGCGATCTTACGCGGAAATCTCCAATATTTATTATAACACACATATCTCTCCCCTATAACCATTACCTTCCCCCACCGCCTATTTTCCCCTTACGACAAAATGGCTCCCAGCGTATTTTCTCCTTACTACAATAATATTATAATATTCTATTTTTACTAGCTAATAATAATTGTTTATAAATGGTTGCTATTGGTTATAGGAGAAATAAATAGTAGAATATTGTCAGTGGCACCGAACTATTTTTTTTTAAGTGTGGCAATAAACAAATTTATAATTACTCATACCCACCTACCCCAATTGGAGATTGGATATTAGAACTTAGATTGTATGTATAAAATATAATAGACAATATAAGTAAAAGTTATAAGTCACCACGAATAATGTTATTGAACCATAACAAAATAATGAATATCGTTAATCTTCATTTAAACATTTAATTTCGTCCAAGTTTCAACTTAATATTACTTTAAAAAAAACTGTGCTCATATAATTTTTTGGTACAGTATGAGAAATCTCGTTTTAAATTTCCAATCTTTAGCTATACAAATTGAACATTTTATACATTTTTAACCAAAAAAAGATTTGCAATTGTTCGCAGTATTGACTAATTTTGTAAAAATCTGTAGGCACCTACTTAAAATGGTTATATATAAAAAAAAATCGTATATAATGTATATTCATTATTTAAAAATTCCTATTATAACAACTTATGAGGAGCCTTGTACTAGTTGTTCAAGCTTTTAGACCCGGCGAAAATTGATTGATTTTTTTTTCAACATTTCAAAGGTCTTTAAATAGTTCAAAAAGAGTCGAAATATTTTGAACATTTTATCATGTACCTACAGTCAATTATAATATTTTATCATCATAATTTTGTGAAAATTTGAAGTATTTGTTCATGGTTAATTTTTGAATCACAACAAAATATCGAAAATCGTTTTGGGAGAAATTATTAACTAACGGTTGAATATCAATCGTAAAAAAATGAATTTCAAATGCTTATACAAAATGATTCCAGTGTTGGGAACAGACAGCTATCACAAATAATAGATAGTAAAAATACTGATTAAAAATTGTTTTTTCAGCATAATATTACACTTAAAAAATAATATGCTCACATATTTTCAAACACGATAAAAATCAAATATTTCCAATTTGAAGTCGTATAAAATAATTTGTGTTTTAATATTTTTCCTAGTGTCTCGTACATAACGTATCTTTGAATTGTTTGTAAACCCTACGTCCCGCAAGTCACAACACCCCGGGCCACGACATGTATATAACGTACATATTGAGCATCAGTTTCTAATTTTGAAAAATTAAGTAGAGGAGCTCGATCCAACGATTTAAAAGCTGCGTTCCAAGTTCGCAATTACTCAACACAGACCAGTGGGGGGCCTTGCCCCCACACCCCCACGCTCCTACCTTACATACATTTTGAATACCACTTTTCAGCAACACATTTTGAATTCCAAATATGTATAATATATTTTAATAGCAATATCTACATCTTACATTGTTACACTAGAAAAAAATTAATAATAATTTACCTGTTTATTCTATATACCTACTAAATAGATAACAAAATTAATAATTATTGTTTTTAATTCAAAAGGAACCACCTTATATTGACAAGTATAAAAAAAAATTTTAAATTTTAAAATTCAAAAACTCCGATAAATGATAACCATAACTGAAACTGATAACATTTTATTTGGAACAAGATTTAAGATAGTACTAGCCCACAAAAGTATCGGTGCCTTAGAATTTAGATAATATACTTGTATATTATGATCTATGATCCGTGAACTACTGACTATATAGGCAAAACACAGGGTGATATTATAATTAATTAATAAGCTAATATCAAAAATAATTTTGATATGAAAAATAACTTGTTGTATAATTGACATCAATTGGTATTCACATTTTCATAAAAATTATTTCGGATACTAGTTTGTACCGTACCTACCCCGTGTGTCCAAGTAAAAAAAATTAGTAGTGGTACGCAAAAAAAATATATCAATAGTAGAGGAGCTCAGCCCCCCTTCGAACCCCCCTCACCAATTCGATAGTATATACTGTCTTTATAATACCTAGCAATAGAATTGACATCGGGCATCACGAGAACACTGCTGCAGGGGATGTCAACCTTCAACCACCAACAAATTATTATACTACTTGTATTATACATTTTATTACGTTTATAACGAATACTATTAATTTAAAGAAACATAGTGTTTTATTTATTTTTTGACATTGTTGACTAGCAGATAAAAAGGTGCAAACACTGCAAACAATATTTTAGCCGCAGCTAATAAATTGAAGTCCTTGGGTAAATAACTAAGAGGTTATAGCATCATTTTTTAAGACTTCAAACTGCATGGTTATTAGCTGGTTTTAACTGTGGACAATATTCCACACCATTATTTTTAACTTGCAGTTCAGTATGTCATGCGAGAGGTTCAAATATAAATCAAAAATGAACTTCGTTTTTTTGACACTCGGCGACCCCGTTTCGGTGTCAGAGTGTGACAGTATATATGAAAAAAAAAATTAAATTAAATGTATCCGTTTAAGTTCGATTATTACCTAATAATCGTTAGAGTTCAAATTTGTACCATTTATTAGGTATTTTTTCATTGATCAACATTTAAAAAACCCAAAATATATAGATCTATTAAAAACTTGAAATATTATACAATTAGTATGTATTATTTATAATATATTTTATAATTAATTAAAAAATGTAATATTTACTATTAATTAAGAAATATAAAATGTATCAAAAAAGGATATTGAAAAAGTTCAACAAATCACAGACGTATACTGCCGGTTGCTGATGCCATTATCAAGAAAAATAAATCAATAAAGGTATGCTAATATTGTAATATTTGTAAAATATATCCATTTTTTTGAACTTATTGTAGTTAGGTATAAAATAAAAAAACTGTGCAATCGTAGATACCAGAATTTTTAAGTTTTAAGTAGCTAGTTCATAATATAATATAATATATAGGGGTCACCAATTAATATTTTCAAAGGTCCACATAAGGAAGCTGGAAATTGTTGGCGGCCATCAAAATTTCAAACGTCAGTAAAAACCAATGTCGTTAAATAATTTTTTTGCTGAATCAAAATTTTAAAAATTTACCCATATCAGAAGTTCAAAATTAATTAACATATAAATATTAAAGGTTAAACATTATTTTATAAGCATTTTAAATTGAAATTTTGACAAAATCCGTCATAATCGCTCAAACATTATAAAATTATTTTGTATTTAAAAATGTATATGATGTTCAATTTTTATAGCTAAGAACTATAATTTCAAAACAATGTTAAAATATTTATAAATATAAGTTATACCTATTTGACTATTGCAAATAATAGATAACAACTAGGCAACAAAAAACAGCGGTAAAACGGAAATATTTACACAATACCAGTTTTGAATTAAATTTATCTTCATGTTTTTGTTGTAATTCAAAAATAATTAGGTAACCTAATGAGTTAAAATCTTAATCAAATACTTTTTTAGAGTCTGCATTGGTATACCTATATATAATTAAATTATTTTAAATACTTATTTATACTTAAGTAATATTAACGCAGGTAAAACAGAAATTAACTACAACTATAACATTAGCATAACTATACGACCAGCAGCCACATCTTAGTTGGTTGACGACAGTGTTGGGCAAATCGTAATCTGATTAATGATTAAAGATTATTATTAAAAATTGTAGTTATTAATCATAATACAAATTAATGTAATCAATAATCACAATAACAAATTATTTTAGATGATTAAAGTCATAATGTAATCGTAGTATTGATTACGATTACAAAATATGTTAGTTCGTAATCATGACTAATTTTTAATGATTAATGATTAATGATTAATGATACTTCAATAATGAATTTGGGCTGAATAACTTATATATTGAAGTACTGTCATAGCCGAGTGGCATGTCGGACAGTCACTGGTGACTGGTTCGAATCCGGCAACCGGTGGTTTCGCTTTCCGGGCGATGTTATGAATACATTTAACACGTGAAGGCAAAATTAACAATAAAATAATAAAAAAAATGCATCTTATAAACAAAATACTTTCTTTTAATTAACTTATTAGAAAATAGAAATCAATAAATATAAATAATAATATGATAATAATAATACAATTTAAATAGTAAATTCGATTTATTTAGGTGCATGCTATATAACAACTAACAATAATATATGATAAATACCAACGGCAATCCCAAGATGTAGAATTTGAAACATATTTATTTTTTACAATAAATTTGCTTTTAAAACAACACGTTTTTCAAATAAATTATCTGATAATTTATGGCTTTTTGGTTGAATTGTCATAGTAGCAAATGAGAAGAGTCTTTCTACCGGAGCTGACGATGGGAGCGGAGTATTATCTATATAATAAAAAAAAGTGGCCATTTCTCGAATAACGCAGTTTCTTGAAAACTACTACTCAGATTTTCTTGAAATTCAACATAGATATTCAGTTTGAGCTCATAAGTATCAGTCTGAAGTCAAAAATGGCCTAGGTATTTTTTAACGATCACCAGGGAGTCAGAAGTGTAAATTCATTGGTTTATAAAAGAAAAATAAAGAGTGGCCAAATTATAATTTATAATTGCCATAGCAACAAAATAACAGTAACAATTCCTTTTTTTTTGAAAAAATAAATCACCAATCTTTCTTGAATTTGTAATCATTAAAAAAAAATAGTTGAATATGCCTAAAAGAAAACAAAATATTGGAAAAAATTCTTTACTAAATAAAAGACAGAAGAAACTCAAGAAAACACATCAAGTTGAAGATGATATAATAGAAGAAACAAAAAAATCATCATCAAATCAGAAACAAATGAGTCAACGTACAGAAAGAAGAAAGTCCAAAATGAAAAAAAATTTAGAAATGAAAGCATTTAATTATGATTGTAGTGACGTATTTAATAACGATCATCGTATTTCTATTGGTCTTATGGATATTGAATGTAAGTTTTGCAAAGCGTTAAAATTTCAAGATGAATCTGATAACATGTGTTGTGGAAAGGGGAAGGTAAATTTGCCTGATTTGACTATTCCCGAAGAGCCATTATCAACGTATCTATCTGGAACAACAATTGAATCAAAACATTTTCTAAGTAATATTAGAAAATATAATTCATGCTTCAACATGACTTCATTTGGTGCGAACAGAAAGAAAGAGTCGGGTTTTCAAACTACATTCAAAATTCAAGGACAAATTTATCACAGAATAGGATCTCTTCTTCCATATGATTGTGAATCATCATTTTTACAAATATATTTTATTGGTGATGATGATATACAATCACAACGTAGATGTTCGATCGTTCCCAATTTGCAACACGAAATAGTTCAATCTTTACAAAATTTTCTAAAAGAACACAACGCATTAATAAAACTTTTCAAAACATCATTAGATAATATGCCGAGTGACGAATGCCAAATTGTACTTCGTGCCGACAAAATACCTTCAAGTGAACACGAAAGACGTTTTAATTTACCAGTTGTAAATGAAGTAGCTGCTATAATTAATGGGAATGAATTTTCAAAACGCGATATTGTGTTACAAAAACGTAGTAATGAGTATGTAACAGTCCAAGAAACCCACAAATCGTATGATGCTTTACAATATCCATTGATGTTTTGGATGGGGGAAGATGGATATCATTTTGAAATATACGAAATAAATCCAGTTACAGGTTTGTCAACAAAGAAACGTGTGTCATCAATGAAATTTTATGCATACAGAATGATGATACGTACAAATCCAGAAAATCATTTATTACATTATAAGCAATTGCTAAATCAATTTATAGTTGATATGTATGCAAAAATTGAAAATGAACGTTTACGCTATATACGATGCAATCAAAAAGCTCTTAAAGTTGAACAGTATATTCATTTAAAAGATGCATTTGAAAATGATGAAAATGTTTCAGATATTGGTCAAAAATGTATATTACCAGCAAGTTTTATAGGTAGTCCACGACATATGCATGAATATATACAAGATGCTCTTTGTTACGTTAGACATAATGGAAAGCCATGTTTATTCATTACATTTACATGTAATATTCGATGGACAGAAATCACCAATTTATTGTTGGCTGATCAGCAACCAAGTGATCGCCATGACTTAATAGCAAGAGTATTCAAATTAAAATTAAGAAAGCTAATCGATTTGATAACTAAGTGTAAGATTTTTGGTAATGTTATATCTTGGGTTTATTCAATAGAATGGCAAAAAAGAGGTTTACCACATGCTCATATTTTAATATGGTTAGAAAACAAAGTTCATCCAGATCGAATTGATAATATCATTTCAGCTGAATTACCAGATCCAGAAAAAGATCCTCATTTATTTGACATAATAAAAAAAAATATGATACATGGACCATGTGGACAGTTGAATCCATTTTCAGTATGTATGAAGGATGGCCAATGTAAATGTAATTATCCTAGAAAATTACTTGATGTCACGAGATCAGATAAAAATGGATATCCTTTGTACAGACGAAGAAGTATAACAAATGGAGGTTTCCAGACTGCTATTAACGTTAAGGTTAATGATAAATACAAAAAAGTGAATATTGATAATCAGTGGATTGTGCCATATTGTCCACTAATCTCGAAAATAATGAATGCTCATATTAATGTTGAACTTTGTAGTTCAGTAGTTGCAGTAAAATACATTTTGAAGTATATACACAAAGGAAGTGATCAAGCCATGTTTTCGATAGAAAATAAAAATAATAATGAAATTGAAGAATATCAATCAGGAAGATATATAAATAGTAACGAAGCAATTTGGCGAATTTTTGGTTTCAAAATTCATGATCGATATCCAAATGTGCAACATTTACATGTACACCTCGAAAATGGTCAACGTGTTTATTTTTCAAATGATAATGTAGAAAAAAAAGTTGAGAAACCACCTGAAACAACTCTAACAGCATTTTTTAGTATATGTCAGACAGATGATTTCGCGAAAACGTTATTATATTACGATATCCCAAAATATTTTACATGGGACAATTCGCAAAAAAAATTTAATCGTAGAAAACAAGGAATACGTCACAGTCCTGAGATCTTCCAATCTGACACTCTTGGTCGAATGTATACAATACATCCAAGTAATTCAGAGTGTTTCTTTTTGAGAATTTTATTACATAATGTTAATGGTCCAAGGTCTTTCGAATATTTAAGAACAGTAAATGGTATTACGTACAAATCATATAGAGAAGCATGTCAACAGCTAGGTTTACTAAAGGATGATAAACATTGGGATGATGCATTAGCGGAAGCAAATGAAACAAAGAAGTCGAGTAGTATAAGATCATTATTTTCAATTATTTTGACTTCATGTAACCCATCGGATCCACAATCTTTATGGGAAAAATATAAAAAAAGTATGAGTGAAGATATATTATATCGGAATAAGAAATTAAATTGTTGTAAAGATTTAGATTATACAGATGAAATATTCAATGAAACTCTCATTATTATAGAAGATATGTGTTTAATAATATCAGGGAAAAATTTAAATCAATGGGGAATAACTCCTCCTTTTCGAACCGAAAATATATCAAAAGATTCAGAAATCATTCGTGAAACGTCGTATGATATTGAAAAACTGAATGCATATATCAATACTAATAAATTATTATTAATTGACGATCAAAAAAAGGCATTCCAAACAATTATGAAAAACATTATAGAAGAAAAAGAGGGCCTTTTCTTTTTAGATGCTCCAGGAGGCACAGGTAAAACATTTTTATTGAACTTAATATTGGCAGAAGTACGAAAAAGTGGAAATATAGCATTAGCAGTAGCGTCATCTGGTGTAGCAGCTACCTTATTACATGGAGGACGTACTGCTCACTCAGCCTTGAAATTACCGATTAATTTCAATTTAACAGAAGAACCTATTTGTAATATTATTGATAATCCTGCATCATGCAAATTACTTAAACAAACGAATGTAATCATTTGGGATGAGTGTACAATGGCAAATAAAAAAGGACCAGAAGCATTAGATAAAACGTTACAAGATTTGAAGAAAAATAATTTTATAATGGGGAAAGTAATAGTCATTCTAGCTGGTGATTTTAGACAAACATTACCAATAATTTCAAGAGGAACACCAGCTGACCAAATACATGCATGTCTAAAAAATTCTTATTTATGGAAACATGTGAAAATAATTACATTAAAAAATAATATGAGAGTATTTCTAACAGGTGATACTAATTTAGAGAATTTTTCAAGACAGTTAATACTTCTGGGAGACGGAAAATGGGAAAGAAATGCAGATGACACGATCACATTTCCATCTAATTTTTGTCATATCTTAGATTCAGTTCATTCATTAATAATCCATGTTTATCCTGATATAGATAAAAATTATATCAGTCATGAATGGTTATGTGAAAGGGCTATACTAGCGCCAAAAAATGACAGAGTTAATACGATCAATAATGACATATTAAACTCTATTCCAGGGGTATGTAACACGTACAAATCAATTGACACTGTATGTCATCCTGAACATGCTATATACTACCCCATGGAATTTTTGAATTCTTTAGAAATATCAGGCTTACCATCTCATATATTAACGTTGAAAATTGGTGCACCAATAATGGTTTTACGAAATCTCAATCCACCTAAATTATGCAATGGTACTCGATTATGTGTGAAGACATTAAAAAATAATATAATTGAAGGTATAATATTAACAGGATGTGGAAAAGGAGAACATGTTTATATCCCAAGAATACCTCTTAAACCAACTGATACACCGTTTGAATTTGAAAGATTACAATTTCCTGTAAAACTTGCCTTTTCATTCACTATTAACAAATCTCAAGGACAATCATTAAAAACTACTGGAGTTTATCTTGAAACACCATGCTTTTCTCATGGTCAATTGTATGTAGCATGTTCAAGAGGAGGTGATCCAAACAATTTGTATATATATTGTAAAAATAAAAAAACTAAGAATGTTGTTTATCAACAGGCATTAAATTAAACCATAGTCGTTATTTATTAAAATATAGATTTATAAAAGATTTGATAATTATTTACTTTACAATATTCTTTGAATTTGTTCATAGTATCTATAATTGAAACTTTAATATATTTTTAATTTCCATCTTGAAGGATAAACTGGATCCAATAATTTAAAATGTCATTACTAAATTTATTATTTTTTCTATTCAATTTCACGATACCATCACAATTACATAGAATAGTGTTTGCAAAATATTTTAATACATTGTGTGTTGTCATAACTAATAGCTTCATTAACATTTGGTCCAAGGTTGTATCCTCCATGAAACGATTATGGATGTGTTATTATGAACATTCCTGGTTTTTGTATAACTTTAGTATAAATAATTTTATATTTGTCAAAAAAATTTTCTGTTACGACAAATAATTTATGGCCAAGTAAGTTCTCGCAGAAACGGCCCAGGAAAGTTGTATTTATTTATTATAGAAATAAAACTATAATTTTTGAAGTGTACGGGAAAAGACGACTATTTACTACCAAAATAAGAGAATGGTTTAACCTTTAACAAATTTATCTCTTTGATTTTTATACGAGTGGGGTGATTTTTAAAATGTGCTAAGTTCCAATGTGATTGGCTGCAATAATTTTTGTACATTTGGTCGAATATTAAATATTTAATGTCGGCTGCATTCAACTGTTATACAAATTTTGAGACCATAGTAACGTAGTAAATAGAAAAACTTTTAACAACAGTAAAAAAATATTTAAACAACATTTAAATGAACAAGTAATGAATATAATATAACATCAAACTATCTTCAAATAAAAACATAAAAAAGAATTACTTAAGTGACACCTTAAAGAAGTTAATTTATCATTCCTGGTGATATGAAAATTGTGGATTTGATTGATAATATAAAAAAGTAAAAAAACCAATAATAAACAAACAATATTTCATATTATTATTACTCAACATATTATTATAATTTAATTTATCAGTTGGAAAATTACTGCACGAATTCAAAACAAAACATCAGTCAGAAAATTTAAAAGAAATGGAAATGAAACTAAAGTCTTCAATTTAGATATTATCGATAATAGCGGAGAAATAAGATGCGTTATATTCGGGGATAATGTTGAAAAATTGTATGATATTTTTCAGGTATTGTGTATATTTATTTTGTTAATGTGTAATATCATAATAACAAGTATGAAATGATACTGTAATAATCCATAATTTTTAGATACAAAAAATATACACTATAACTAACGGTTTCGTGAAAAAAACAAATAAAAAGTTTAATGATTTAGATCATGAATTTGAAATAATCTTAACAGAAAACTCTAAAATTATAGAATCGAAAGAAGATGAAAATATACCAAAAATTGATTTCAATTTTATTAAAATAAAAGATCTAGCTAATATAAAAAGCAATTCTTTAACAGGTATTTCAAATATAATTTTCAAAAATATAAAAAAAGAACAGACGAATCGTTATTTCCCCATTTCAGATATTATAGCGATCATCAAAAGTATAAAAGGAATAAAAATATCAACAAAAAATGGATTACAATTAAAGAGACAAGATATAATTCTTATTGATGATTCACAATCTAAGGTGATGTTAATTAAGATATACAAATAAAATAACATAAATGTATATTTTATGGAATAATACTGATAAAATTTTACAGATATCATTAACATTATGGTCAGATCAAATAAATGATTTTGAAGGAGAAAAAGGTGATATTATTGCTATGAATAATATCAAAATTAATGAATTTAATAACATTAAAAACTTAAATTTAGTTCGTTCAACTATTGTTATTATAAACCTTAAAATACCAGAACAAAAAGAGTAAGTAAAAATGACTATAAATAAATAACAATTAATAACAAATTTACGATCATTTCAGTCTCGAAAAATGGTATAGCAAAGAAGGAAAATATATCAATGAAAATGAATTTAGAAACTCTTCAAGTCAAGATCAGAAAACATATGATTTCAAAAAATTCAAATCAATATACAATAGTCCAATAAATACCATAATTGGTAAGTTTATGAGAGACATTGTGAAATAATAATTGATAATAAACATTCATTGTTCATTCAGATATTATCGCCAAAATCTATGACATCAAAAAAACCGAAAAAATTAGCACAATTCATAAGGAATTTGAGAAAAGAGAAATAATTTTAGTTGACAACAAAGATAATAAAGTATAAAGAATTTATACTTTGATTATTTATAAATTAAATTAAAATTAATTTAAAATTATAGATTGTTTTGAACTTATGGAACGAAAACATTGACGAATTTAAAGCAAAAAAAAATGATATTGTATCAATAAAAAATGTCAAAATCGGAGAATATCACTATGAAAAAAATCTTTCATTAACAGCTCATTCCATAATACAAATAAATCCGAATATTCTAGAAGTAGAAATGTAAATATATTAAAAAATAATTTGTTATATAATTTAAAAGAATGGTTCTTTTTAGATTCACTAATCATAATGAAGACCCAGGAATCGAAATGGAATTTTTCAACACAATACAAATTATAAAAAATATGGAAATTGGAACAATAATAAGTAAGAAGTATATAAAAATAATAAACCAACTCGTATAATATTTTATATTATTTATAATTATTTTTTATTATTATATTTACAGATATTATAGCTGAAGTCATTGAAGTAAATGAAGTAATTCCTGTATTTTCACAAAAAAACAATAAAAACTTTACTAAAAGAGATATACTATTGGTTGACTCCTCAAAAGAAACAGTATTAAATTGGAATATTATAGATATATCGTTATTAAATGAAAACAAAATAATGATAATGAAATTATTTCACAGATAATCCTGACGGTATGGAACGAAGAAGCTGTAAATTTTGTGGGAGAAAGTGGAAGTATTATTAAAATAGAACGAGGAAGAATAAATGAATTTTCGAATAATAAATATATTGGATTATTGCCTACATCTGTCATCACATACGGTTCAATAACTGAAAAAGAAAAGTAAATGACACTTTTATTCACTATATTATTCAAAATGTATTTAAATTGCTGTTGCTTACATAGGTTTGAAACATGGTTATTATCTCAAGAAAATATTAATAAAAATAATACAATTAAAAGGAAAAAAGACGAGATTGAAGACAACGAACAGCCATGTTGTTCGAAATCGTCAAAATAGATGTGTCGATTTTCTTCAAATGAATATAGTATAAATAATTTTGTAATTTTGGGTTAAAATACTATTTTCAAATTTCTATTTATGGAAAGAAATAAAAAATTTTTTTTTACTCACCGATAACCTCCGTTATTAATTTATTTTATTTGATAATTTGAATATATGTTATTATATCTTGTGCATGTACATACTGTTATAATTAATATTTTTTTAATTTGTATATTTAGTGTGTTTATTTATATGTTTGAGATATTTTTTTTGAACATTGTGAAATGGCACATAAAACCAATATTCCATCAACCTGAACTATAGCGATTGTGAGGGGGGGGGGGTATAATTGAACAAATAAAATTGAGTATTTATTTTATAATCGAGGGGGTATGGTTATAAATAAAAACAAGCCGGCGGAGCCGGGTTTTAGCCGCTAGTTATGAATAAAAACTTCTTTGATTGTTGGATATTTGTTTAGGTTAGGAAGGTCATTTTCTTCATCAGCAAAACACTTCACGTGTGAAACTTAGTGTGCTAAGTACTGATGTTGGACTGTTGACAGCTATTTTAAGTCTAGGAAAAATAATTCAATTAATTGAAATCCTTACTTTAATTTACTTTAAACACTATATAAATGCCAAACTTCAAAAAAGTTAAATACTTATTGGATAAAATCATTAAAACAATATTCACTGTCGAAATATTACAATATAAATAAATTCGATTAAACATTTACACAGTGTATAATAACAATCGTGGTCAACAATAAACAATATTATACTAGTCCGTGACTAGTAGTCACCAGCTTTATATAATAATAATAATAATAATAATATTTGTAGCCAGCAGTTATGATGGTATTGATATATTACACAGAATATGTTTGTTTTTTATGTAGGGGAGAATGAGGGAATACTGGTCAGTGGGCAATACCGGTCACCTTGTTATCCAATAATCCAGTGCATCTAAGACTATGTTGAAAATACAAAAATGTTAAATATGACAACAAAAGCTTATTCTTATCGAAACGGTAGTATCAAAAGACTTTTTTACGTTCAAATGCGTACAATTAGTTTTTAGAGATAATATTTCTAAAAAAAAAATGTCTTGCAATCTCAATTAAGGTAAAAATATTTATAATATAATTCTACTTTATAGATCTATATATATATAACAGAATATGGAGATTATGATTATGCATTCAAATCATGTAATAGTATTATGGTTTATCAATGAAAAAATATTTTCTAATTATTTGTCAAAAGGGGAAATACCAGTCAGTATATTATATAATATTATAATATAATGCGATCTAGGACAAATGGACGTAGCCGTTTGGACGTGGCCGTTTGGACGTGAGGACAATTGGACGTAAAAAAAAAAAATATTAAAAAAAGGTTATTTAAATAAAAAAAGTTATTTATATTTATTAAAATACGTCAAAAATGAATACAAAATGTTTAAATATACACCAGCAATTAAAATACAATTATTATTATTTATATCTACTAATTATTATAATACGTCAAAAATGTATATAAAATATCTAAAAAATTGTTGAACGTCAAACATAGTTATTTATAGTAATTATATTTTCTTGTGTTAAAATATTAAAAAACTGATTAACATTTTATATTAATGCAGAGAAATATTTTGAGCGATTCCGCGTAAAAATGATATTTTAGTTCTAGTTTCATAACTTTGAACAATTCTTAAAATACGTTTATCCGTATCAATAAATTTCTTTAATTTTTTGGGGGGTCTCTTACCTGCTTCAAGTTGGCTGTAAAATACATCTCGCCCAGCTTGTACTTTTCGTAAGCAGTTGATGAAAGACCATAAACTAGGATGTTGAACTCCAATTTCGACATTTAGTCGTCTATTAGCGGCTTCAGCATGGTTGTTAGTCCTATCTTGACCATTCAAAACTCGTAGGTGTAAATTCCAAATGTGTGGTGGGAAGAATGCTGTCCGACATAAATTTAACATATCAAATAATTTATCGTATGTTTTTTCCTGCTTATTCGGTAACAGTGGATAAATTAATGGATGGACACCATTTAGTGCTTCCTCCAGAATAATGTAAACTTGTGCAAAAATTGTTGGTGCTACTTTAAATGTCCCATCGCAATACCAAACTTTTGAAAAATGTAATATTTCTAAACTTCTAGGCTTTCCAAAAATTAAAATTCTATTTTCACTAGGTCCGCTATCGTCTAATAAATAATTTTCCCATACACTTTCAGACGGTGAGTAAACTTTGTATGTATCTGGTATCTCTAAGGTGTTATCAAATCATTCGGTGCATTTGGTGCTGCGTGTATTTCATTTCGTTTTCTTCGAACTGTTTTTTTTAATGCTGAACCACGTTGAAGGGCGCCCTATATGGGTAGTTATAAAAAAATTAAACTCAGAAACTAAAATTAAAAAAAAATAGGGCAGTTAAGTACCTTAGATGCTTCTGATAATCCACAAAATGCATTCGTTTATCACTGTAGACGTTGGTACCATAGTTTGTCTAGCACGTTTTTTAATATTGAACACTGCGATATTTGCTTCAACTTTAGCAGCATCAGAGTCATGAGTATGAGTGTTTATACGCTTAAGAATAATTAAGTCTGTTTTACCAGTATGCACACGAGCTTTACATTCTCTTTTATATCTACATCGCCAAAACCGTTTTGAACCGTCAGAGCTAAAAGCGTCAAATAAGAACATGAAACCGTCATCCACAAAAACTTCACCATCGCGATTTGAGTTAATTAACGACATTTTCATGTATATTGTATACCTATGTACACTTGTACACAATTTGTACACGACTAACACGATTATAAGTGTGTATTATCGTGTATCTCCGTGTTTCGATAAATTGTGATAAACGGTTTTAATAACCAATAACCATAAGTTATATTATATTATATTGTTATTATAGGCACCTAATACCTATTGCCAAAACGATAAAATTCAATCTATAGGTAATACCTGCGATAAGGTTAGATATGATACGATACTATTAGTTATATTATGAACATATAATATCAATGGTTTTATAATTTATAAACACCTATAAATAAACCAAAATTATTGATTTTTCAATTGATATTTTTTTGACGTCCAAACGGCCACGTCCATTTGTCCCTATTCGAATATAATGTATGTTGATAAACAATGATATAACTCAGTATTATCTATCGGTATTTGTTTTCAGTATCTATCTAATATCTACGAGGAAACTTTTATCTTAAACCTTTATTTCAAAAAATAATGACTTTTAAAAAAAATATGTTTTCCCTATCTTTTTGCATGTGTTTTATATGTGTGACCAGTATTCCCCCGGGATAGAGGGAATACCGGTCATTTGCGTTTTTTTAAAAAATTTAAAAAAAAAATATTACACTCTTATAAGTTATATATAACTTTAAAAATTTGAAACTTATATATGTAGTAGCTAACAACTTTATGGTTCTGATGTAAGCAGTAGTAAAATATTTGGATTTGTATCACCGGAGATACATGAACTCTCGCTTAGGTGACCGGTATTCCCCCATTGTCCCCTACTAGCCAACACAGTATAATATTATCAATTGTATGTACGACGTAGAGTTATAATGCGTCATAATAACATAATAATAATTATAAATAATAATAGATAACGTCACCGAAGTTATTGACGATTTATAGTAGGTAATACTGGTAATAGGTATATTGTGTGTCAAGGTCGGAAACTGAGTTATTTCAGTCGTAGGCGACGTGTGTGGCACGAGGGCAGAATTGCATACAAAGCTGAAATTGTCTTTGCAAGCATGAATTTTTTTTGTCACGCCTCTGCGTTCATCGATCATGTCAAAGGTAATGCACTATATTATGCACTATGCAGGGACTCAACAACCAGATCATTCAACGAAAACAGTTTCATGAAAGAAAATTGTTTGCGCGTCATGTGGGGAAGTTATAATATGAAGACAGACAAGATGTAACCTAAAGTTTATGTTTTGAAAGGACCGTGGTATAGATTTATTACCACACGTGTTTAAAACTTATAATACGGGTTCGGCGCCACTGGGTCATTGGTAGCATCCCTCATCAGTTATCATGTCATCATGTCACTGTGTTATTATTATTGTTTTTATAACTATATTGATTAGGTCTTCCTTACGGGACACATTTTTTTTATTTTAGTCTTTTTTATTCATACTTGTATATAGTTTTTGACGCTGAGAACGTTGGTGCAATCAAAATATGGTGGGATCGTGCTTATTTTAAGTTAAGTGTTTGAAATTAAAATTTTGACTACATTGGATATTCACTATATTTCTCATGTAGCGATTTTGTTATTTTGTTGTAATTCAAAAACAAATAACTGTAAATACATGAAAATTTCACTGTATGCTTATTTTTTCATTTTCTATACACCATACAGTTTTAAAAATATTTTGACTATTATTGAGCTGTTTCCGGACATTGTCAGTTTTCAATTTTTTTAGTATTTTTTTTCGATAATTGTCAATAAAATGTTATTTGTTTGATAAAATAGCTTGAAAATTTAGTAAAATGCTCTTAATATGTTGTTTCAAAGACAGATGGAAAATTATAAAAAGCCATAGTCACAATTTTTTTTTTATAAGCATTTAAAGTTCAAATAGTGACAAAATACGGAAAATTCACGAAAATATGCAAATTATTTTAAGTTGGAATTTCTTAAAAAAATTTATTTTTATATATACGATTTTAAAATGTTATAAAAGATTCCACATAAGTTTGTCTAACTTTATAAAAAAAAAAAAAAAATGTCTACAAAGTAATCAAATTAAACTTTTATGAGTGTTTGAAGTTTAGCAATTTTCTTATTATGCTGTAATTCAAAAACGAAGAACTGTATTGATACTCTAAATTTATATCAATATATTCATTTATCAATTCCAATACTTGGTGAAATTTTCAAAACGTTTTACCTAGTTTGAGCTGTTTACGGACATTGCCTGTTTACAATTTCAGATTCTGAGTGAAGCTATATAGATGTTTTACAATGGTGTTTTTTTTCTTATTCTGTATACAAATTTTCTAACAGAAGTTGTGATTCGATTTTAACGCTTAGTATCTTATCTTTTATCACATTTTATTAAGATGGTTTTAAGAAAGGTAATTTTTTCGATTTTTTCGATTTTCTCAATATTAATTTAATGGCACGGGAAAATCCACTGACAAATTACGAAAAACCTCTAAAAACGGGATTTTAATTTCTAACGTTTTGTTTATCACAATAAATACGAATAAAAATAACTATTTTTGTTATTTTGTTGTAATTTATAATTCAACTTACTTACAGGCTATAATAAATAATAACAGTATAAAATATCCAGACTGACAAACCATCTCCCTTAAGAATCGCTTTTCGTATATAATGCGATATTTTATCACTGAATTAAAATTTAATACAATCCATTATACAGTGACAAACTTGTAACCTCCTATACAGTAAACGACATCCACTTACCCACGTTTTTTATTTTTTTTTTTTCTATAAATGTTAATAAAAAGTTATCTGTTTTGTCAAAAAGCTTGAAGATTAAAGCAAGGCTCCAGATATATTGTTACAATAGTAGTTGAAAAATATTAAAAATGCAAAGGCACAATTTTTTTTATTATCATTTAAAATTCGATCTTTTATAAAATATATCAAATTTAAAAATTACCTTGTAGTTAAAAGTTTATAAAATGTTCAATTTTTATAGCTAAGGATTGAAAATGTATAACAAGATTCCACGTAGGTATGTTATTCTGTAACCAATAAATTTAAAAATATTAAATAACCAAAAATAACGATTTTCGTTATGTTGTTATAATTTTATAAAATTAATTCAACTTACTGGCATATTTAATAATAAGTATTAACATATATAATTAATACATTATAATATATCCATTATCCACACTGAGAACCCAAAAATTGTTTTTCATATACAATGATATTATATCATTGAATTCAAATTTAATATCATCCACTATACATTGACCCAATTGTAACCTACCGTACAGTAGAGCGACATCCACTTACTCATCTTTTTAGATTCTGAGCAGAGCGAAAGATTGTATTGGTTTTACAATAATGATATGTGCGTTCTTTTTTTTCGTCCGCCAGTAACATTTTTTATAGTAAGAATACTCCGATTTTGGAGATCAGCATCTATTCTGATAGAAAAGTGAACCTAGTTAGTACTTTTGGAAGTCAAAATTTAAAATTCTAAGTAGTTTTAGAAAGCTTGGAGAAGAACTACCGTCAATCTACGAAAATTACTAAAAAAATTATTTTTTATTTAATTACTATAAAAAGAACAAGATACTGAACTTAGAAATCATATCATTATTTCGATTTTCGAATACTTATCGTTTTCACAGAAACAAAAAAAAAACACATACATACTCACTCACACATACACACACTCACGTTCTACTCAGAATCTAAAAGTAGAAAAAAATCCATAGATTATTTTAATTTAAAATTTACTAAAAATATTTTTTAAATACATGTTTTTTTTCTGATGTTTTAAACAAAATGTTTTAAAAATAACAACCCTGGTAAGGAGTAACAACAACATATTATGAAGTCGAAGATTCTCAATTGCTTTTCTGTGTTCCGAGTTATTTGAAGATAAGCTTGAAATAATTGTTAAAATATTGAATACACTTTATCGTCAAAAACTTCTAGTTCAATGATTTTAAATACCCTCTGATGGCGTACACACAAAATACCTTGAATTGTGTAAACATCAGATTGATTGCTCAATAACATCGTAATTTGTAAATATGCATATTTATACTATAATTTATAATATGTTTTTTAATTAATTAGAAAACGATAAAAACTAATATTTTTTAACTGAAAACTTCGATTTATACGAACGGTATTGAAAAATTTTAAAAATCCGACGCTATTACACTAAGTGTAAGTACAATATACTGTTATCATCTATGATACGCTATAAAATGTTGGTTGCTGCTTAAATGAATAGGTACTGCTTCTGTAATTTGAGTAAGTGCTTTGTGCCGAAAGTACATTGACGTTGAGTTCTCTTGAGGTGGCAGTATTATCAATAAAAGAGTAGGTAGGTACCTAAACAATTTTTTTCTAACTCTAAAATAATAATTTCACTTACCTAGAACTTTTTCATAAATAAAAAATCATACAAGTCTGAGATTAACTGGTTTTGTTAAGCTGGTCGAACGACACTTTCTAAAACCAACATTTGTTTATGAAAATAATATTTTTATATTATTTTTTAATAATTAATATTCGATTCTGAGTGAAGCGAAGACTGCAAAAGTTTGGACATGTGTATTTATTTTTATCAGTATAGTATAAAAACACCATAACTTTCATAAAACACGTACCCTGAACTAACTCATACCCTGTTTCTGGTAGAACTTTAGGTTCTTATAACACTTTGACATGTCTCATTTTAAAAAGTTGAAAATTGATATTTTTGCTAATGTGTTTTTATTTCCATCATCATAATATGTGTAACAATCTTCGAATAGCTTGAGTCTCTAATATGGTAAAGTCAATTAAAAAAAAACGGTTAAGTGGATGTGACTCTGCTGTACAGTTGGTTACAAGTGGGTCAATGTATGTTGGATATTGTATTAAACTTGAATTCAATGATATAATATCATTAGAAAAACTATTCTGATCGGAGACGGTTTGTCAGTCTGGATATTTTATATCGTTATTATTTATTATAGCCTGTAAGTTGAATTAATATTATATTATAATAATTTTTTTATTCGTTTTTATTGTTGAGAAACAAAGCGTTAGAAATTAAAATCCTGTTTTTATTTGTAGGTGGTTTTTCCCTTGGCTTTAAATAACTATTGAGAAAATGGAAAAATTACCTCCCTTAAGTACCATCATCTTGATCCAATTTGCTAAAAGATAAGATTATATAATATGTTAAATTCGAAGCACTCATTCTGGTAGAAATTTTGTATACACTATAAAAAAAATTTACATAAATAAAATAAAATAAACACTGTTATAAAACCACAAGCTTCCTAGCTCTCTCCGCTCAAAATCTAAAAGTGTCTTATTTGGGACATACATTTTTGATAATTGTTCACTTTTAATATTACACATATGGCTTATACTCTATATAATATGTGAGTAGGTGAGTAGGTGACTTCGGTTATTGGTTAAATAAGTTTAGCCAAGTCTAGCAAAAGGAAGCTATAAAAGGTGCATATAATGAAATAATATGTAAAAAATTATTAAACTTTAAAATCATCATATTTTAATAATAAAGAAAACATAAATATATATATATATATATATAAATAATAATATATTGTCATTCGGTATAAGACAAAGTTAGCGCTCGCTTGCAGAAGTTGATGGAAAAAAAAATAATAAAAATATAAAAAATTTTAATTTATTATTAGCAATAAAACTAATAATACTATACTAATTTAGGTTGCTACTGTATTCTATGTAATATAAATACTAAGTAGGTAGTTGCTTTGAGGATTATTTTCCTTTGGGGGTTATTTCCGGAGATTTTTTTACAGTAATTCCTTTTCCGATTACCGTAACGAGTGTACCTCGTCGTTAAAGAGTAAGTCACAAAGTCACTTTAATGTAAGTCACAAAGTCACTTTAATGTTATACACTTTGAATTCAATCTCAAAAAATCATTGCATGCGTAAAAGGATTCTGAACTAAGACAATAATATATGTCAGCTCATATCACCAACTATCAAACTAAAATTTAGTTATATTTTAGGACATTTATATAGGTATATTTATTTATGTCCAGAAATAGATATAAATAAAATAAGTTTCAATGATTAGTGCAAAATATGCAATGGTCTTTCTTTAATGTATTAATAATAATTAATATGAAAAAATTACTTTTTAAAAAAAACTTGCACAAGCTTGACTTTCAACTATAACCTAAAATCTAAATAATATAATTTTTATTGTACGAATTCGGTTAAAGACCTATTGGTATTCCGGTAGTGATTCTTTTCTTATAATAATATATTATTTCTCTAAAATTTGTAGTAATATTGTTCCTCCTTCAATGATAATTTCACTTTGAAATGTCTATTTATTTCTATTATTGTCAGGTCTAATTTAGAGTATATTATGCTACAGCATTTATCTAGGACTTAGATACTACCTATATTGGTATTTCCTAGCACATAATAATGTTCTAAACAAATTTTTTCGTTTTAAATTTAATATCGAAAGTCCTCCTAATTCTGATCATATATCAAAGGAAGTGACTTTTTAAATCTTAAATCAGTAGATGATCGAAGAAAAGATTTTTATGTTATTCTTTTACAAAAAAATTTAAATAATAGAATATATAAAAATATGGTTAACATTAATTATGAAGTCTTATTAACCTTGAAATTAACTGTCATGAATCATAATATTAGAGATTCCAGTTTATTTTACATTCCAAATGCCACCCTTAGATATAATAATATGTCATTCTCCAATTATTATTAACACTCTATAGACTATAACGATTAACGAATGGTCAATATGTTAAAACTGTAGTAATGTCCTTGACAAAAAATAAATAAACAAATATTGCTTTAATAAGTAATTTATTTTACTATTGCCTAGTAATAAGGTAGGTTGAATTAATTTTAAATTCTGAGCTGAGCGATGAAGCTAGTTGTTTTACAATGGTGTTTATTTATTTTTATATTCTGTATACAAAACTTCTAGTTTCTACCATAAGGAGTTTTTCGATTTCAACATATAGTACCTTATCTTTTAGCAAATTGGATCAATATGGTACTTTAAAGAGGTCATTTTTCGATTTTATCAATAGTTATTTAATGCCACTGTAAAAACCACCGAAAAATTACGAAAAACAGCTAAAAATTGGATTTAAATTTATACCTAACGCTTTGTTTATTACCGGAGAAACGAATAAAAAATAATAATATAAAATATTAATTCAACTTACATGATATAATAATTAATGATAATATAAAATATCCAGACTGACAAACCGTCTGCCCTCAGAATCGTTTTTCTTATACAAATATCAATGATAGAATATCATTGAATTCAAGTTTAATACAGTCCATTATGCAATTTTAACCTACTGTACAGCAGAGCGAAATCCACTTACCCGCTTTTTTTGTATATAACATTTCATTTATTACCATATTATGAATTTTAATCATTACTATTTATATTTTATATCAATATTAATTTTTGAGTCGACTCGCGGTAGAACGATTTGATTATAGCTAGGTTCGATGTATAATTGTATAAATAGGTAATAATAACATAAAACGAATCTAAATGATTTGAAAATATCATTTTGCATACAAAATATTATAATAAATTTACCTACGTAAAATAATTTTCAAATCCCTACGAAAAATTTTGAATTATAACAAAATAACTATAAAATCGTTTCCATATTATATAATTCCCTCAAAATAATTTGAACTCGAAATGTCTATAAAAATTGATTTAGTTCCAGTAAATAAAAAACTTACGAGGAACATATTAGTATATTTAATTTTCTTATCTTAGGTATATAAATATTAAAAATTATATGAAATTTTAACCACAAATATCGTGAAATTTTTGCGATTTTTACGAAATACGTCAAATTTCCAATTTCAAACGCTAGGTAACTAAAAATTATTGTAGATATACACTGAACTTTTTTTTTTTGTTTCAGTAAAAACGACTTGTTAGGAACCTTATACCTATTATATGTTAAGGCTTTTTGATCAAGTGAGAAATATTTTTCCAAAAGGTATTTTTGAAAAAAATTGAGAGAACTGAAAATGTATATAAATAGCTAAAACTAAGATTTAAAATATTTTGAAAATTTTACCATGTGTAAAAAACTATAATATTATAAACATTTGGTCAAAATGTCAAGTACATCTATGCAGATAGTCGTTTTCGAATAAATTGCAACATTAGAAAATGAAAATCTTTATTTTACTCGTGAATAATATTATTGATTTCGTTAAAATTTAAATTTCAGACACGTCCTTAAAAAACAATTATGTTATTACGCTTAAATCTTTTTTTTTTTGAATTTTGAATTTTGTTGCAAACATCATATAATATTGTAAAACCAACATATTTCTCGCTCTGCTCCAAATCTAAAATTTTAACAAAGTCTAATAATTTTGTTATAGTAACCTATATATAATATTATGGAAGAATATTGAAGATTAAATGAAAAATAAACTCATCATAAGTCCATATAGTTGTAGCCTTCAGGTTATTGAACCCCCTTGAACTATGATGATCTTTAATATTATTATACATTTTTTTTGTGAGAAATAATATAGCTTACCATTAGGGGTAACCTGGGAAAAATTGACTAATTTGGCTTTAAACATTTATCAAGTCACCTAGTATAAATTGATTTCAAAAGACATTTAGATACATAATATCTATGCATGCATATAAATTATTTACATAGAAAATATAATTATTATATCGATATAGCAATGATTATCCGATAACAATTAAGCACGTGTTGTCCTTTATTTGTTTATTGCATTACAATTTAAACGTGAAGAATATTATATAGGTACTTAAGCGATTGTTAGTATTTATTGTAGTGGTCCTAGATTATTTTAGATAAGTTATAAGATAAAAAAAGATATAAAAAGTTGAATCATTAGATTTAAATGTACAGGTAAAAATTAAAATTAAGGAAAAATGAGATGTTTTATGCAAATTGGTTTTTGACAAATTCGATTTTGATTTTTGAAGTAACTCTAGAAAAAATAACTTTAGATACACGAAGTTTTCACCGAATGTTTATTTTATAATATTTTATATACCCTTTTTATTACTCATTTCTAGCTATTTATAACGTCCATGAACTTGGCTCACCGACATAATAATAGCAATCTGAAAATGGTATTAAAATTGTGAGAGTAATTTGTGAGAATTACTCCTTGAATTTGCGAGTCACTTTTACACATTCTATAGTGGCGAGTGGGCTAACTTCATGAAGCCCACCCACTTTACCCGATTTTCACCAAACCGGTGTCCAAAGCTTCGTTTTGATTTGCAAGAATTTGCGAGGGTGGTCTCTGAATTTGCGAGTTCTTTAAATAAAGACACTTTCATGTAAGTTCTGGTAAATACGTCAGATATGAACTTTCAAAGTTCTCAAAGTATTCATATTTAAAATCAAATACTTATTTTCAAATATTTTTTTTATTTCTTATAACTATGTTATATTTTAAATTGTTCAATTTATTTGAATAAATAAAGTTAGTTATTTAAATAATGACATAGGTTTAAAGAAAATTTAAATTTTTATTAATGTTTTTTAATAATTGTCGATAAAAACTTTTCCTTAGGTCAAAAAAATATGATACATTAATACAAAGTTCCTCATATGTGGTTCTTAGTGGAAGTTAAAATAAAAGTTGCTTGTAAATCCACAATAGTTTTTACGAGCGTCTATGGATAACATTTTTACAAAATTCTTCAAAATCATGAGAATTTGCGTACTTTTCTGAGTTAGAAATTCACTATAAAATGTTATAATTTCTTATATTTGAAAACTTAGTGCAAGATTTCTATTAGTTTTCAGGAAAGTCAAACTATTATTTGTGAGCGTTTAAAGCTTAAGTTTCTTCGGCATTGGATATTCCCCAAGTTAACAAATTCTCATAGAACGGTTTTCTTATTTTTATTTGATTTAAAAACAAATAACCGTTTGACATGACTTGACATTTGCGCCAAAGTGACAGTGGAAGTTGCGATGACAATGATTCCGAACAAAATAATTTATTATTAATTGTCATATTCAGAAAAAAAAAATAATTATAAAACAATACGTTAGGTAATTGCTATAATTTTAATAAATTAAATTTACATTTCTTTTGTTCTATAGTTCATTGTCATCATATTTAAAACTTTATAAATATTTTAATTTAAACAAAACGACATTAGAAATGCATGCTTATATTGTAAACAAAATAATTTTGTCTGCCAAAAACCTTTTTTTTTCTGAAATTTTGATCAATAGTTAATACTATGATTGACATCTATAGATTCTAGATTGTACGAAGAAATTAAAATCAGTAGATATACGAAGTGTTCGTTTATCAAGGTGTTCGCATATCACATTATTCGTTATTAGTTATTTATTAACCTATAGTATTTTGTGCCAGTGTTTTTAAAAATTAAGTTGTTTTATTTCAAAAAAGTTTAGAAATGTCCGAAACATGCAATAGTGTCCTTTATTCATCATATTAATCAATATAGGTAGGTACCTACGACCTATCTAAATTCGAATTAGTAAATTCGTGTATAAACAATTTTTATCATGTTTATCTGTATTCCTACTTGTTTATTAGTTTTTTTAGCAAAATTGGAACATGTTTTATGCATATATTTTTTCAAAAATAATATAAAAATGTAACTGGATATATTCAAGCATATTTTGACAATTTTGACTGCAACAGTCAAGTCCCGAACCCTACATTTATTTATATACAAAAACTGTAAAACTTGGTTTTAATCTATACTTATTATTATTACTTGAACACCCCCCCCCCATTTCATGATCCTCGCTACTCCACTGGGTATTTGCTGGCAATTATATTATACTGGCAATAATTGTATTACCTATACTATAATATCGTAGGTGTGAATAACAATCGTCACAAAAATACACTCTCGGGCTAGTTGACACAGGTCTTTGTTATTTAAACGGAAATATGTTTCTAACTCCACAGTGATTTGAACATGGTCCTTATAAATATATTTGATCGTAATTGAACGATGTTTATGACTTCAAAGATTTTATTTGTTAAAAAAATCAAAATTAAAAGAAAACGTAAATTGAGTAAAATTGACCAAGTTATGAGTGCACTTAGACCTAAAAAATGTTGCACAAAACATAGCTGGTATTACATCTTGTTAGATTCATATTGTATGAAAATTATTTTAAAAGATTCAATTGAGATTTATAAAATGTTTGAACCAAATCATTAGTAAACTTGACCCGTTGAAATGCCGCAGGAAATTTACAAACTTTCATACATTATTTTTAAGACATATGAGGTACTAAATATTAAGAAACCAAAAAATTAACATTTACTCTCAGTAGAATATGCCTGTAAAAAAAATCAAGATAATCTAACCGTTGCTTGCAGCAGGATATAATTAATCAATCCTTAAAGTATAGTCAACTCGCCTCGCTCTCCCCATTAGTAAAATTAAACTCAAAGGCGTTGTGTGCCGCCACTCGGTGAGATGAAAGACACGACTATATCGTTACATTTCACGACTTGTATAAATGAATTCCAATTAACTGGAAGAGCTGCATATAGAAACACAGATTCAATTAGAGAAGCGTCTGCTCGTAGAGCAGGAAGTTTTAATTCAAGCATTCGAAGAAATGAGTTCTATATAGTATCACCAGAAACAGTAGCTAACTTGTTTGCACACACCGGGTTAAGCAGTCGACCGCAATAAGTCATAAACAAGACTTATCGCAGCAAGTTTTATGCAAAATATTAAAATTTAGAATGCTGCACGAGACGATTAACATATACGGAACGAGTTATTAACATTTACATATCGCACGACGTTGAAATAAGTTCCATAATATTATATACGATAAAATAAAATAATAATTCTATGGCGGAAAGGAAAAAGGACGGTTATAGTGAAGTCTTATCAATTTCATATAGGAGAGCCGAAAAACGATTTTTTCTATTTTTTTGAAGCCGTTTAAAATAACTTCATTGAACGAACAAAATTTTTTTAGAAAGTAATATTGTAAATAAATTGCGGGCAACACATAAAATAGGAATCGTTATTTTTTTCACTCGAAATGTTAATATATTTTGATACTTTTCTGGTGTTACACCAAACATTTTTTCTGTATACACATTTTTACGATTATAATTACAGTAATTATAGTAATTATTTTACGATCCAATCGCCGATAGTACATTTTTTTGAATGTATATGTAAGTGCAGCAACGCATTAAATTAAACACAGCGTGTAACAATATAACGTACATCTACCTAATATACATATAGACTGTGTGGGTAGTAATTATGTAGATTGTCTGATTGTACGAGCAATATAATTTATGAATAATTACGATTTGACAATAAATGTAATGTTTACGTCTACCCAAATATTCAACACGTAGGTAGTAAGATATAATTATGAACAATACCTATAATGGGACTACATGTCAATTATTTTATTAAAATGTAATTGGAAATTATTTTTTTAAGGTGATTCCGATCGTGTCTGTGCGTCCTACCAAAATTATTGACATGTTGTTATATTGTTATATTATGCCAATAATGCTTATTGTACCGACTTTCCTGGCCGTTGTATATAGGATAAAACTTTTGAAAACGTATTTGAATTCGTCTTGAAGTTTAGGTACTTAAGAACAACTTTTCCACTATTTGAAATTGAACATTCTCGAACTAACCTTTCGAAATTAGATCAGTCGTGACCCGAATTCGTAATGTAATTTTACAACAAAAGTTCCGTTCAGTCGTAAAATTTATTTATATAAACGTATGTCAAAATAACATTCATATGTAATACTTTGAAAAAAAATTACCTATTGACTGCAGAATGAACGAAATATAAAACTTTATCTTATACCTTTAATCTATATAGTTGCTTTCATATTGTATTTTTTTTAATCTACTACAATAGAATCCATTATTAATTACTGTTACCTTCATTGTATGTTTTTTAGTTAGCAGCTTCGTCTCATATGTAGAGAGCGGATTTTTTCCTTTTCAAATTTTGGGATTTAATTCAAAATGTATTGCATACTGAAGCGAACCTTTAAAACGTATAAAATCATATTTTGTCAAAAAGACAAATTAATAAAACATTTTGTAGACACTAATTGATTATTCATTTCAATAATATTAAATTATTAATTATAGAATTAAAAATGATTTTCGTTTATTAAGTAGATATACTTGTAGTCATTATTGTAATATTGAAAAAAAAATTCGCAACTTTTGTTCGATAATTATTTTTACTAGTTTATAAACGTATGACTTAAAATAATCAAAAACTGCAAACTAAACAACTTATAATTAGTTATATCCTAAAAGTTTTATCCTATACAATGGCCTGCAGGAAATTCGGTACAATAAGCATTATCGACATAATAACAACTTATAATTAAGTTTGTTTTTGGTTATTTTAAGTCATACATTTATAAACTAGTAAAAATAATTCTCGAATAAAAGTTGCGAATTTTTTTTCAATATTACATACATTTAATTTAAAGTTGTTTTCCTTATATATTTTCACGGTTTTGACTTCATGTTTTATCGCATATTTTGATACCTACTTTTTGTGCGTGAAAATCCGCACTTTACTTATAAGCCGCCAAACATTTTAAAACAATTAAATTGTAGATTGTAATAATATTATGAATTTTCGTTATAATTATAATGCTGTAAATCTTGAAAGCCCTGGCCCCCTGCGATTCTGTTCTATGGGGCCCATTATCTTTTCGAAGAAATAAACAATAATAATAATAACATCATATTTTTTTACATACATTTTGAGTTAATTTTTATGTTGAGATGACTGCAGTTCTTGGTTTTGGGTAAAATTTTGTTTCAACAACAGATATCTCGTCATTGAGTACATTTTTTTTTAACTCAGTACCTATTGTCACTCTTTCTCTGTTGATGAAGTTCAATATTAAATACTGAGCGAAGTAATGAATGTATTTATTTCACAATGATGATGTGTAAGTTGTTTTTTAGATTCTGAGTGAAACGATGAATGTATTGATTTTACAATGATGTGTTTTTTTTTATTTTTTTTTTTGTGTCTGTGTACACGATAAGTAGTCGAAATAATGCTTCGGTTTTCTTCAACAGTATCTTTTTCGATGGGAAAGTGAATCTAGTTGGTGCATTCGGGAGGTCAAATTTTAAAATTCCCAATAGTTTTCACAAGCGCCGGGAAAAACAACATAAAAATTAAGGAAAAACGGGAATTTTTACGCAAAATCGGTTTTTGACAAAATCGAATTTGGTTTTTGGTGTAACTTTAAAACAAATGACTGTAGGAACATGAAATTTTGACTGGTTGTTTATATTTGCCTTTTCTATACACGATAACATTTTCAAAATATTTTGATTTATTTTGAACTGTTTAGGGACATTTTCATTTTCCATTTTTTTTTTAGTTTTTTTTCTAAAAATATCAATAAAACTTTGTTTGTTGAGTAGAAAAACTTGAAAATTTAATAGAAGGCTCCTAGTATATTGTTTCAAAGGCAGATGAAAAATATTAAAAATCGTTAGTCACAGTTTTTTTTTATAAGCATTTAAAGTTCAAAAATTGACAAAATATAGAAAAATCACGAAAATTAGCAAATTATTTTGAGTTAGGAATTCGTAAAAATTATTCTTTTTCAATCTAAGATTTTAAAATATAATACAAGATTACTCATAAGTTATTCTACCTTTATCAATAAAAAAAACCTCTACCGGACAGTCAAATTAAATTTTTATGAGTGTTTGAAATTCAAATTTTTACAACATTGGATGTTCACTCGATTTCTCATGTAGTGATTTCCTTATTTTGTTGTTATTCATAAACGAATAACTATAGATACATGAAAATTTCACTGAATGTTTAGATTAGCATTTCCTATACACCATACGATTTTGAAAATATTTTGACTCTTTTTGAGCTGTTTACGGATATTTTCCTTTTTAAATTTTTTTAGTTTTTTTTTCTATGAATATCAATAAAGTTTTATCTGTTGGGCCAAAAAGTGTAGAAATTTAATACAAGGCTCCTGATATATTGTTACAATATCAGTTGAAAAATATTAAAAATACATAGGCACAATTTTTTTTTATAAACATTTAAACATCGAATTTTGACAGAATTTTTCAAAATCTCGAAAATTATTAATCATCGTAATTAATAAATTATAAAATTTTCAGTTTTTATAGATAAGGATTGAAAATTTAAAACAAGATTCCACGTAAGTATTTAATTCTCTTACCGAAAAATCTAAAAAATATACAATCACAGTTTATTTTTATAGTCATTTTATGTTCAAATTTGGCCGAAATTACATATTAAAAAACCTAGTTATTTTGTTGTGTTTATATAATATTATTCGTGTGTACCTACTTGAAACTTCTAAAGTGTACTATTATATATCTATGATAGTATCAGGGTTTGTTATTGATGTTAATGTGTAACGTGTTATAAGTACCTAATGGATATTGTGATAATGTGATATGATTAATTTGGAATTTATTATAGGTCAATTTTTTTTTTAATACCATAGATATGTATATAATTTGTCTTAAACCTAGACTGACATACCGTCTTCGCTCAGAATCGTTTTTCTTATACAATGATATTGTATCATTGAATTCAAATTTAATAGCATCCATTATACAGTGACCCACTTGTAACCTACTGTACAGCAGAGCGACATCCACTTACCCACCTTTTTATAAATATACTCGTATGTATGTGTGCCTACACGTTTTACATAAAAGATAAAATGCATTAATTTTCTATATAAATATATATTATTATCTGCCTAACTGGTAGGAAATCGAATCTATAGTTGGTACTTTTAAGGTAAATTCCCAGTACCTACATACTTTTCGAAATAATCGGAAAAACAAAAACCAAATTGAGAAAAAACGAAAATTTTTACCCAAAACTAGCTTCGGCAAAATTGATTTCTTATTTTGTTTCAATATAAAAACTGAAAATAACAGTTGCACGGAAATAACAAAACAGTTATTTGTACTATAAAAATAGTAGGATTGACTGTACGTTAAAATTGCTATTGGGATAGCTACAAGGTTATGTAGTCAGATTTACTAAAATATCATAGTCAAGTTATTATAGTTATTCGAACTGAAATATGCTATTTTAACTATATTTTTGAATTAATTCAAACATTAAAAACTTCGTTAACTATAAAATATAGTAAACATTACCATAAGAAATAACTATATTTATATAGCCATAATAAGTAAATCATTTCAGTCATTGTACCTATTAAATAGTTATATCTACTAAAATTTGTTCTATATTATAGAATTTTTTTTTCCTTGTGATACTTGAAATTTTCACTAATTGTTTATTTTATCTATAAATATCGATCAATACGTGTTCGCTCGATCAAAAAGCTTGAAAACGTAAAACAAGGTGAATCATAAATTGTTGCTATTTAAAAATATTAAAAGTAGGTACATACTAAACATACATATAGTAAATTATAGAGACGATTTTTTTTTTCATAATCATTTGAAGTTGGTAGGTAGGTACTTACTACTTACTAGTCAAACGTATGAAATAAATTATGAAAATTATATTGATAGTAAATAATTTAAGGAAAACACTAGCTAGGAAATTCCCAAAAAATAAGCTACTTGACATAAATAAACGTTTTTACCATCAACATTTGTCTAAAAATTAGATTTACAATTTTAAATTTTTCAGAAACCAACTTAATATAATTTAAAACTTTTGATATTAAAAAAAAATAATGTAATCTATTCTTGTAGCACAAGCGTATATAAATTATTTAAAAAAAAATTTTTGAATATAGTTCAGAACAAAAGTTATTTAATCTGTCAGGTCATTATGTTACACTCTTCAGTATATTTAAACTAAAAACAAGCTGTTGTGATTCCAAAAATACTATTGTAAACCATATAATATTAGACTTTTACTTTTCGTATATTAAAAATGTTAAAATGTCAATATAATATTGAAGTGAACAAATCACTTAAAAAATTTAGGAAGTCGTTTTCAAGTAAATTTAATGAAAAATTCAAATTTTTACTGTAATTTCGGAAAATCTCATATTAGGATAGATAATATGTGTCAGTATTGATACAATTGCAGGCAAAATATCGATACTTGTGACAAAAAATAATGAATACACATCGTTATATTCATGCATGCGATATTAACATAATAATATTTTGTGAGTTCACACAACAATACAATTACTTCAGAATTTTTTTTTTCAGGTTAGAACTTGCTAAAATTGCCTATATTAAACTCCTTAAAAACAGTCCGTGTCGAATTATTAATTATTATTTTATTTTACAATATTATTATTACTATTATTATTATTATATTAACATAAATAAAATGTAAATGGAATGGATACAAACATTTTTTGTTTCTGACCGATTTTTTGTAACATTTTCGTTGCCATGGTCACTTATTTACAAAACTTATTATCAAGAATTTTATCAGAATTTGTACTAAAAAATAATTATGAATTCCTATACTAGAAAAGGTTAGGGAACCGAAACGTAATGAGTTCGAACAAAGGGAATTTGATAAACTCATAATTAACAATTTCTTTAGTTAAAATTATGTTTTATTAGACATTAATTTTGACTGCATGTAAATTAGTAAAAAATTAACTTACAACAGCACGCTTTACTCGATATTTTTCAAATTACGTTAAAAACCAAAAAACATATTTACGATTCGTACATTTTTCCTGAAGTGGAAAATATCGAGCAGCTTTTTGATGTAGAATTTAATGTTTGTACTTTACAGTAACATTTTACCAGTACCTTTGTACTTTGAAGTAATTGGTAGATATAATTTGTACTAACAATAATTTACAATAATTATATATCATCATAATAATATAATATTGTTATAATCATAATTAATACATATCATGCGATCTTGGCATCAGTGGCGCCCAACTCTCCACCAAGTTATGGTTCAAATCACATATGACTAGGTACCACCACCACCACTTCTATAGTTACTACCGTTGTGGTTAATTTGGAGAAATAATAATTTTACACACACCTCAATTATTTTTAAATAGCGTAACAGTGAATAATTAATAAATAAAATGCAGACTAATCAAATATTATGTAATTCAGTACATTTTATATTTAGAAATAAATTTAAACATTCCTTTAAATGATAATAATAATGAAATACATTTTTATAGTATTAAGTAGTTAGTACCTATTATAGGTTATAAACTATATAAGATGTTTCTTCAAAACTGAACTGCAGTTAGCAAATATATCAATAACTTGACCATTATCAATCTCTATATCTGATTCACATGACATTATTAATAATTGTTCTAAGCGATCCTGTGATATTGTTGTCCTTAATCTATTTTTAACTATTTTTAACTTAGAAAAAGTTCTTTCAGGCGTCGTACTTGCAACAGGTAATGTACATGCAATATGTAAGGCGTCATAAAGGCATGGAAAAACATTTTTTAACCCTGCTTTATGACACACTTGAAGCATATGTAGTAAAGTTCCTAAGTTATTATGTTTGTGTACATACATCCCTCCTTCATCTTCATTCCGATCTGAATCTGGACTCTCTTCACTTTCATGTTCACTATCATTGTTACTGGTATATTTTTTGCCATGGATATAAGTTTGTTGAAACCCTACTGCATCTTCAAACTCAAAAAATGATCTAGAATATTGTATATACTCTGCCCTCAAATCTTCATAATTTACAAAATTGCAGTATAAATTACAGAATGTTTTAAAAGCGTCTTTAGGTAACATTGTAGGATCTTTTTTAGTTTGTTTTAAATGAGCAGTTGAAAAAAGTGAAATATCTTTTAATAAATGTTGACCTGTTGAATGAAATCTAGTTTCAATTGAGGAAATGGCTGCATCAATTATCATGAAATAAGTGTTGACTTTAAATTCTTGTTTTGGATCTGTAATAACATAGTCAGGATTAAAATCACCTGCCATTAATTTTTTTCTTCTGCAACGTTTCACTGGCAGTGAAGTAAACTCATAGTCAGATTTTTCCATAAAAATAATTGCTTCATTCCAGATATTTTGAAATATTGTGTCTGATCTCATTTTTTTAATGTTATCTAAGACCACTTGTAAACTGTTTACTGCTCCCAATAAATCAATATCGGGTGACTGAAGAATTTTTGTAACCGGATCTAATAATTGAAATATTTTACTGAAACATATAGCCGTCATTATAAATTGTTCTGTTAGTAAAAATTCAATTAATCCATTGGCCTTAGAGCAGATCTTGTAATCAGATAGTTCTGTAACTTTAATATTTTCCAAAGTGTCTATGATTATATCAAAAGTGAACAAAACTGTTTGGAGAGCTTTGGAATAAGACATCCATCTAGTGGTATTTACTCTTTTTAATCTTCTTACTCTTTCAGATGGTCTGTTTTCTTTCTGTGTATTTTCGTAGTATGCTATTCTTTTTTTGCTAGACGAGATAAAGTTATATAGTTCTTCTACATTACCAAACATATTTACAGCATTAGCAGAACTACTAGCAACTTGAACCACTACAAGGTTCAGACGGTGAGCATAGCACCATGTATAAACAGCAGACGGATTTACTTCTTTTATGAAAGCTTGTAAACCTTCATATTGACCTCGCATATTGCTAGCACCATCGTAACTTTGACCAACAAGTAATGATCTCCAATCTAATTCATTTTCAAGGCAAATATCTTGAAATATTGAAAAAAGCTGACGACCCGTAGTTAATGACGATTCCTTAAGTGCTAATAGTCTTTCACATATTACAGGAGATTTTTCATTCAAACAAACATAACGTACAATGAAAGCTAATTGCTCACGTCTTGAAAAATCAAAAGTTGTATCGATTGAAATACTAAAATATTTAGCTTTTTTAATTTCATCTCTTATATTTGTTTTGATAAATGAGGCTACCGAACTAATGAGCTGATTTTGTCTTCTCCATGATATAAAATTTACTTCACTCTTTCCTTTGGTCTTCAAGTGATTAATATATACAGCCAATTTTGGTGAAAATTTACTGATTAGTATTGTTAGGTCTTTAAAATTTCCTTTATTTCGTTCATCCCAGCTTTCACGGTGACCACGAAATGGTAATGAATGTTGACTGAGAAACAAAGTTATTTCAATGAGAGCATTTATGATTTCTCTGTTTTCTAATACTTGCTTTCTTTTATTTTCATAAATTTGTGGAAGAATTGGGATACAAGATAATTTCATTTTGACTATAATAGAAGCATTTATATGATTTTCAGTTTTTTCATGCAAACTAATGTCCTGTAACCTTTGCCAAGCATGAAACCCATCAACTGTCCATGATCCCTGTTTATTTCTTCCAAAAAACATACAGTATAAACAATACATTCGACTATTGCTTACACTAAAACTTAACCAATCACGCTTGATTCGCTCACCACTATCTGAAACTCTATAATAATGATTAGTATTGAACCGATGACCATGTTCTTGGGGATAATTTTTCCCTGTAAGTTCATGTTTTTCAGGTTGAAAAGGTCCTCTTCTGATAATGGATATTTTTTCTTCCGGTGTTAAGTTTAGTCCAATTTCAATAAAATGCATAGGGTCTAATGATTTAAGTTCAGTATTAACATTGAGATCTTCATAACCATCTATTAATAATAATAAAAATATGGTATAGAAAAAATAAAAATAAAACATTGATGAATAAACTTTTATAAGTTTTAATTATTTATATTTACCTGCATTTTTCCCTGCATATTTAATAGTTGTGTTAGGATTATCAGTTGTTTCAGATTCATTCATTTCAACTAAAAATTATAATAAAGAATATTACAGTTTATAACAGTACATAAAACAAAATACAAATTGCTTAACTAACTATACAGTTATTTATATTTACCAATGGGTTCCACTGAATTCAATACGGAATTTTCAATAGGGTTGTTAGGATTATCAGCTGTTTCAGATTCATTCATTTCAACTAAAAATTATAATGAATAATAATATAACATTTTATAATAGTACATAAAACAAAATACAAATTGATTAACAAACTATACCATTATTTATATTTACCTATGTGTTCGATTAAATTCAATGCTGAATTTTCAATAGTTGTGTGAGGATTATCAGTTGTTTCAGATTCATTCATTTCAACTAAAAATTATAATAAAGAATATTACAGTTTATAACAGTACATAAAACAAAATAAAAATTGATTAACAAACTATACAGTTATTTATATTTACCAATGGGTTCGATTGAATTCAATACGGAATTTTCAACAGTTGTGTTAGGATTATCAGTTGTTTCAGATTCATTCATTTCAACTAAAACTTATAATAAAGAATATTACAGTTTATAACAGTTCATAAAACAAAATACAAATTGATTAACAAACTATACCATTATTTATATTTACCTATGTGTTCGATTAAATTCAATGCTGAATTTTCAATAGTTGTGTGAGGATTATCAGCTGTTTCAGATTCATTCATTTCAACTAAAAATTATAATAATATAACAGTTCATAACAGTACATAAAACAAAATACAAATCGATTAATTAACTATACAATTATTTATATTTACCTATTTGTATAATTATAACTTATAAGCTATGATAGTATGAAATAAAATTATATTACCTACCTATTTTTATAAATTATAAATTACTGCACTTACTGTGTTCATTTGTTAAAAAAGAATTATTTATACTAAATATATTTATTAAAATGAATCACAAATGTATAGAAATTATAGAAAAATTACAATATTCATAATAAATTGCAAATATGAAATAAAATTGTATGCAATAACATAAATATATTGTGTATTTAATATTTATATATGTATAAAATAAAATGGGAAATATGCAAAATTATCTGCTATTATAACGTTAAAATTTCAAACACATGACTCAAAAACAAATGTGTATTAAATCAGATTTATTCTTTTTAGTTTCTAAAGAAATGTACAAATCTATTGAGTCTCAAGACCCCAGCAGTCAAGCTCCACAGTAATGACTATTTAGTATAGTACATTTTAATGGATAAAGAATAACGAATGAAACAAAATTATAAGTGATAAAGTAATACATACCATTTGAAGATATTGGCCGAGTACAAACAACAGGAACTTTAAAAAAATTGGTTATACTTGAATTTCCTGAGCAAACCCTTTTTTTTTACAAGATATAACGTGTCTAGACCAATTGGTTGTGTTTAAACTTAATCGTTTTTTACCACATAAACAGGTATCATCCATTGTATTTATGAGTTATGTTATGATAAATTAAAAATGAATAGATTCCTTTATGGCTTTATGTAATGTAATATTATTTTGTCACTCAACATAAAAAAGTACAATTAACATACAAAATACGTCAAAATATGCTAATAACATAACAGAATAATGAGAAACAGAGAAAGTGAAGACTCATTATAATTATGAAATAAACATCGATAATAATATTATTGATATGTGAACCTATAAATAACTTACCTACCTATTGGTTTTTAGTTTACTGTTTTCATGTAATAAACATCTACAGTATCAATTTGGAAATAAACAGTGCTGCCAGCCTGTCGCTATTTGCATTGTATTACAATAATTACGTAAACCAGATTATACTGATTAGTTATTAGTTATTAGTATGTACGTCCGTGGTTATTAGTTATTAGTTTATTACAATTTACAAATTATTACAAATTATAAGTATGTTGTCTATCATGCTCATACTTTATAGTAGAATGATAGATATACCAAGCATATTATGTGGCTATGTTTGATGTGTCAAGTCTGAGGTTACTCTAATTACCAAGTGCTTAACCACCAGAACCAAGTACCGACCCACCCATGAGGTACCCACCCTAAATTTACCTGGTTCATTTGAACCACTTCAACCCCCTGTTGGGCGCCACTGCTTGGCATAATATATTGTGCGTTCACACTCCAATACAATTACTTAGGAATTTTTTTTCCGGTTAGAACCGACGACGACGTGTCGTGGGTGCTACTTTCGTATAAATAACTTCGGCACTTAGAAAATTTCCTATATTAAACTCCTAAAAAACGGTCGGTGTCAAATGAATTAATTATTATTTTATTTCACAATATTATTATGATAATATATTATAACACATATTATTAACATAAATAAAATGTAAACGGATGGATACAACACTTTTTTGTTTCTGACCGATGTCTAGTGAGATTTTCGTTGTCATGGTCACTTATTAAGAGGACGTCACACCCACATGTGTTGTCTCCGTCTTAAAAATGAACAACATAGCAAAAACTGTTTAGTGAGGGACAACTTTTCTCATACCTTATTTGTTGTAGAACTACCAAATTTTCACAACACTTAAAGAAGAACTTTATCTGTCGATCAATGTGTTTTTTTCAATAGCTCTATCCAATAATTTTTTATAAGAAATTTAAAAAAAGCGGGTAAGTGGATGTAGCTCTGCTGTACAGAAGGTTACAAGTGGGTCATTGTATAGTCGATCTATTAAACTTGAATTCAATGATATTCTATCATTGTATAAGAAAAACGATTCTGAGCGGAGACGGTTTGTCAGTCTGGATATTTTATATTGTGATATTTTATATTACGTAAAAAATTGACGTTTAGCTAAAAGTAGTAATGAAAATTACATTTATATTTAATATAAGTGCCATAGAAACGGTTATTATAGTTCAAAAAGTACTGGTATGCGATACATAAAAACTCAATGCTCGAATAAGATATATAAGCGAATAATTAATTTTTATATAATATTTTCGTTTATTACTTTAATTGATTTGTACATAATATTATTTGTTTATACACCGAATCAAACTGTCATTATATTAGTTACTATTTATTTTTCATAATTTTGTATAATGATATTCTATCAGCTGTAGCCCGTAATAAATGTAAATCAATGATAAAAACCCACCATTTCGATTCCATTCGGTTCTCTGTCCCTAGACGCTTGTAAATATGAGCTAATACAGATGTACATATTTTGTAAGTTTACTCCAAGGCTCCTGTTATATTGTTAGTATAGTAGTTGAAAAATATTGAAAATAAATAGCACAATTTTTTTTTGAAAGCATTTAAAATTTAAAATTATTTTGTAGTTACAAATGTATAAAATGCTCAACTTTTATAGCTAAGAATTAAAAAATTATAACAAGGTTCCACGTAAATAGGTTATAACTTATAATATATTATAAAAAATTTATTCACAGTAATATCATCAAATATTATACTTAGTAATATCATAGGTAGGCTGACCTAACCGTCTTGGCTTAGAATCGTTTTTCTCATACAATGATATTATATCATTGTATTCAAATTTAACACAATCCATTACAGTGACTTTTTTGTAACCTTCTGTACAGCAGAGCGACACCCACTTACCCACCTTTTTTTTTTGTTTCAAATAAGTGTTAGTTGTTTTTTTTTTTTTTTTAATTAGGTACCTACAATGAAAATATTATTTGATTTAAAAAAACTCCCCGAAAATTTGTTCCAGCTACGGCCTCGATTGAACAGCTATTCAAGTTAGCAGGAGCCAACTGGTCACATAATATTATTATATGTATTATAGTAAGTAGGTATTTAGGTAATGCTTTTTTATACCAAGAGTTAACAGCGCAACCAGACGGTAAAAACGTGTTACGGCCACATTTATTTTATAAAAGTCACTTATAAGTAGATATTATAATATTATTATTATTATCGCAGTTCCGCCGAGGAACTAAATGACTTGTTTGAATCCCTTTCCTACGTGTTAAAATACGTAAAAAAATAATAATATTTAAATGTTTTAAATTACATAAATAATTTAGCACGACTTTCAAAAAATTATGAAATCCACTTTAAAAGCGTGTTAAGTTGGATTTTAATCATCATAATTTATACTCCCATAGTATAGTATCCTTTCGTTTCCGAGCGACCCACACAATAGAAGGTCAAGTATTTTTACTTTTTTTTTTTTTTGAACTCGAGTTGAATGGAAGTGGTGATTTCCTGTCTCCGTCTATCACACGCCTGTGACATATTATTCACAATTCCGACGTACCTTCAATTTGCAACGTTGCTGGTAGGTACTAAGTACCTAAATTTAACCGTACACGATCAATAAAGAAACTCGTAATAAAAAGGTTTTCCACATAGATCACAATCTTAGCGCACGCGAAGAAATCCGCCATAGGTACCTACTCGATATTTTATAGACTCTGAGTGGCGTGATGAATGTATTGATCGTACAATGATGTGTGTTCTTATTTTTATTTTTTTGTTTTTTTTATTTTAGATTCTGAGCGGAGCGATGAATGTATTTTATTTTTGTGTCTGTGTACATGGTAAGTAGTCCAAACAATATGCCTCGATCTTAAACTTCAGTATCTTGTTAGATGGGAAAGTGAATCTAGTTGGTGCATTCGGGGGGTCAAATTTTAAAATTCCCAATGGTTTTCAAAAGCGCCTTTAAAAACAAGATAAAAATAAGGTTTCCAAAATCGGTTTTCCACAAAATCGATTTTGGTTTTTGGTGTAAACATGAAATTTTCACTAGTCGTTTATATTTGCATTTTCTATACACGATAAAATTTTCAAAATATTTTAATTTGTTTTGAACTATTTAGGAGCATTTTCATTTTCCATTTTTTTTTTAGTTTTTATTCTAAAAATATCAATACAATTTTATTTGTTGGTTAAAAAAGCTTAAAAATGTAATACAAGGCTATTACTATATTGTTACAATGACATTTGAAAAATATTAAAAATCCTTAGTCACAAATTTTTTTATAAGCATTTAAAGTTCAAAAATTGACAAAACATTGAAAAATCACGAAAATTTAGCAAATTGTATTGAGTTAAGAATTCATAAACATTTTTCTTTTTAAATCCAAGATTTTAAAATGTATTAAAAATTCCTTATGAGATATCTATCTTTATCAAAAAAACAATGGATACAAGCAAATCAGATTAAATTTTTATGAGCGTTTGAAGTTCATATTTTTACAAGATTGGACATTTACTCGATTTCCCACGTAGTGATTTTATTATTTTTTTTGTAAAACTAACTGAAGATATATGAAAATTTAACTGGATGTTTATTTTATCAATTCATATACTTGATAAAATTTTCAAAATATTTTGACTTGTTTTGAGCTGTTTACGGACAATTTTATATTTATATTTTTTTTATTTTTTTTTCTATGATTGATATACATAGAAAAAAAAACTGTATTTAAAAAATGACTGCATCTCTTGGGCCTAAAAATGTAAAAATTTGATACAAGGTTCCTTACATGTTGTTACAATAGTAGTTGCAAAATATTAAAAATATATAGGTAAGCACAGTTTTTTTTTATAAGCATTTAAAAATCGAATTTTGACAAAATTTATCAATTTTAAAAATGAATAATTGTTTTGTAGTTAAAAATGTATACAATTTTCAACTTTTACATCTAAGGATTGAAAATTTAAAACAAGATTCCACGTAAGTAGTTAATTCTTTTACCAAAAAATCTAAAAAATACATAACCACAGTTTATTTTTAAAGTCATTTTAAGTTCGAATTTGGACGAAATTACATTTTAAAAAATCTAGAATAATTATTTTAGTTATTTTGTTGTGATTCAGTGATTGTATAATATTATTCGTGGGTACTTGAAACTTCTAAAGTATACTAATATATATATATTTTGGTATCACGGTTTGTTGTTGATGTATAACAAGTTATAAGTACCTAATGGTTATTATGATATGATTAATTTGGAATTTATTATAGGTGCAATTGTTTTTTTAGTACCATAGATAAGTAGGTAGGTATCTAATATATCTTATACCTAGACTAACATACCGTCTCCGCTCAGAATCGTTTTTCTCATACAATGATATTATATCATTGAATTCAAAATGAATACCATCCATTATACAGTGACCCCCTTGTAACCTACTGTACAGCAGAGCGACTTTTTAATATATTTTATAAGCCCACGATTAGAAAATTAAATATAATATTATGTTCCTCGTAAGTTTTAATTACTGGAACTAGATTAATTTCTATAGACATTTTGATCTCAAATTATTTGGACGAAATTATTTAATAATGAAACGAGTATAAGGGTAAAATAAACGGTAGGGGACAGTGGCGTATACAAGGGGGGTTTTTGGTGGAAATGACACCCCCCTTGAGCCGTATCATATATTACATTATTATTACATATATATTACAATATATTACATTATTTTATTATATATAATAAAATAGGAACATAGGTAAATACTAAATCGTAAATACAATATGAAATATAAAATAATGCACAATACTAATTACATAATATATAGGTATACAGGTTAACAATATCGCGATTGCGGTATCGCGATAATATAAGCTTTCGACGACGGGTACTGCTATGTGATAACCGCGCTTCCGTGGCGACTACTTAACAGGTCGCGTAACGTAAAGTGGACGTATAGCACGGACTAAAGGAGGGTTCACACTACACCGTGTCGTGTAATATAATCACGGTTACCTCAGTTACCATGATTATTTTACACGACACGGTGCAGTGTGAACCCCCCTTAAGATAGTAGAAGAAGTAATACAAAAATTGTCATTCAATCAAAAACGACGAACGGATCTTATTTTATAATATATTATTTTTTTTTTCATTATTATCTATTGATAATAGGTACCATACAGATATTATGTATACATAATTAATTAATTAAAATAAAAGTTTCAGTTTGTACGTATCATATATAATACCTATTTAATGTTTATAATTAACACCCCCCGGCCCCCTTCAGAAAATCCTAGCTACGCCACTGGTAGGGGAAGTTAATGGTTTTTGGTGAGATACGTGTGTATTATAATAAATACGGTATAATAAGACGGCACGTGTATGTGCTTGTGTGTGTTCACGTGTTTGTGAATCGTGTAAAATTATCTTGGTTTTTGGAAGTTTCTGCTTAAGATCGCCCTACTACTGTGTTATACACTTATATACCTACCTAATGTTATTTATATTATCTGCGTTATTATAATATATGTCAAATCACTTACCTCGTGTGTGGGTTGTGATGATTGCCTTCTGCGATTGAATTATATTTCTCCGGGGTGGTGTGCGATGATCGATATCACTTTGACTTATATATTCTAAGTATGTACCGCGTGACTCTAATTTATACCAATGAACTAAGATGATTTTGTTCTAACTTTGTATAGTTTGGTGATGTTTATATGATCCGAATATTACCTACTCATATAGTCGTATACTCGTATCGATTCTAAGGTACATTTTTTTACTTTACTTGCAAATTGTAGTGTAATGTGATTGTTATTTAATTGCTGAAATTGTTTTAACACATTGGAGATTTGTTATATTTGCCGTCACCATATAGGACCTCTTACGGACATTGATAACGAACCGAATATAACGTAACCTGTGAACAGTTTATTTGCAATGGGATACAATATAATTATAATGTCCTAATTACACTATACACTAGCAATTGACTATCTAAATTTAAGGTATGATGGAGGAGGATAATAATTAACAAGATATTTAATTTAGCAATATGAGATAACTAACTTAGTGACCATACTTGAATATTCAAATGATACACCATACATATAAGTTTATAACGCAAAAAGGTTATATTATATGAGCATATACGAATGATACGTCAGTGTGTGTCGTGATGTTGACTGGCGTGGAAAATGTGTATTGAGACTTCTCTGGAATGACACGAGTCGATTCTCTGTGGTATTTATATAATATGATTTTGGTTGATCCCTTCTTCTTGTGCATCGATTAATACGTGATATTAAGGTATTGATATATTTTCTTATTTTTTGAGGAGCGACAAAAGTACCGCTGGTAATTTATGGTTTTGTTTTGACAAAACGTCTTGATCGGAGAATTATCGAAGGGGTCTTTAAGTATATAATATATATATTATATATACAAAAGAATGCGTTCATGATTTCATAATATACGGTGTTTACTGGCGCCGCTGATATTTGATTGTGTTGTCACCACTAAACGTCTGATCGGACAGGTGTGTTATAATATTATTCACCTATGTGTTGTATATGCCACGTGTGTGTAAGAGGAGTGCGTATAATGTATATATGTACCTAATGCGTATATATATATTATATATATATATATTGGATCACCCACATTCCATAATATGGTCCGTTGTTATTATTTGTCTTGTGTTATATCCAAGTCTAAATATTATATATTAAAATTGTATAATATTATTCGAGGGTACTTGAAACTTCTAAAGTATACTATTATATATCTATTTTAGTATCACGGTTTGTTGTTGATGTATAACAAGTTATAAGTACCTAATGGCTATTATGATATGATTAATTTGGAATTTATTATAGGTACAATTTTTTTTTTAGTACAATACATAAGTAGGTATCCAAAAAGTCTTATACCAATTATACCTAGACTGACAAACCATCTCCACTCAGAATCGTTTTTCTCATACAATGATATTATATCATTGAATTCAAAATGAATACCATCCATTATACAGTGACCCAATTGGAACCTACTATACAGCAGAGTGACTTTTTAATGTTTATGTACCTACGATTAGGAAATTAAATATAATATTATGTTCCTCATAAGTTTTAATTGCTGGAACTAAATTAATTTGTAGGGCTCGGATTTCAATGCATTTGCATCTTTTTTGGGGGATATCTTACGCGATGCTTTCCAAGCTACAAATATGTTTCAAGTACTTCGCAATCTAACCATAATAATTTTTAGGGGCATTTTTTTGTTTTTTTTTGCATTTTTAGCGGATTTCATCATTTTTAGAGCATGGTTTTAATGCAATTTTTTAATTTTTTAGGACATTTTTGACCTATTTGTCGTATTATGACTAAAAAAATATAGTACTACGTAATAAAAATTATTTTCATTTTGAACTATTTTAACTAATTTAACATCAGGTTTTCCGGTTTTTACAACCTTTATGTCACACCATCCAATTAGCCGATATTATCGCCTATCGGATTATTTTCTTATCTGGCGATAATATTATATCGGTGGTGCGCGTGGCCGATTGTCCGACGCTTTCAGTCGTGTTGCGTATTACGTCGAAGGTACTTACTTTGTCCCTCATTTTTTAATAATAATTAAATTTGAATTTATTTAATAAATAATGCATTTTTTGAAACGTCATTTTTTGATATTTTTAGGGCATTTTTTAGAGTTTTTAGGTCATAAATGCATTTTTTGAAAGGGCATTTTTTTGATATTTTTAGGGAATTTAAATCCGAGCCCTATTAATTTGTATAGACATTTTGATCTCAAATTTTTTGGACGAAATTATATAATAATGAAACGAAAAACAAAAATTTTTCGTAGGGATTTGAAAATTATTTTAATTTGTTATATTATAATATTTTGTATACACAATGATATTTTCAAACCATTTAGATTCGTTTTATGTTATTATTGCCTATTTATACAATTATACATCGAACCTAGCTATAATCAAATCGTTCTAACGCGAGTCTACTCAAAAGTTAATATTGATATAAAATATAAACAGTAATGATTACAATTCATAATATTGTAATAAATGCAATGTTATAAACAAAAATTAATTCAACCTACTGTACTACTATAGGTAATAGAAAAATAAATTACCTATTATATATTAATACAGCAAGATTTGTTTATTTATTTTTTGTCATGAACATAAGTCCAAAAATCAAATACAAAGTAAAAGTGCTGCAAGTATAGGTACCTAAATAAGAAAAAGAAATTATAAAATAACTATTAACTTAGTAACTAAAATTAAATGAAACTATTATTACAATGAAAAATGAATAAGCAATATAAAATACGTACTAATATTTATTAGAATATAGAATACTATTATTTATAAAAGAAAAAAAAATCAATTACTGCAGTTTTAACATATTGACCATTCGATAATCATTATAGTCTAACGAGGGTTAATAATAATTGGAGAATAATATATTATTATACCTAAGGGAGGCATTTGGAATGTAAAATAAACTGGAATCTCTAATATTATGATTTATGACAGTTCATTTTAAGGTTAATAAGACTTCATAATTGATGTCAACCATATTTTTATCCATTCTATTATTTAAAATTGTTTGTAAAAGAATAACATAAGAATCTTTTCTTCGATCATCTAATGATTTAAGATTTAAAAAGTTACTTCCTTTGATATATGATCAGAATTAGGAGGCCTTTCGATATTAAATTTAAAACGAAAAAAATTGTTTCGAACATATTCTATAATATTATGTGCTTTGAAATACCAATATAGGTAGTATCTAAGTCCTAGATAATTGTTGTAGCATAATATACTCTAAATGAGACCTGACAATAATAGAAGTAAATAGACACTTCAAAGTGAAAAGATCATTGAAGGAGGAACAATATTACTAAATATTTTAAAGAAATAATATATTAATATGAGAAAAGAATCACTACCGGTTCGGCTTCAAAAGGAATACCAATAGGTCTTTAACCGAATTCGTACAATAAAAATTATATTATTTAGGTTATAGTTGAAAGTCAAGATTGTGCAAGTTTTTTTAAAAAATTAATTTTTTCATATTAATTATTATTAATATTTAGAAAGACCATTGCATAGTTTGCACTTATCATTAAAACTTATTATATTTATATCTATTTCTGGACATAAATAAATATACCTATAGGAATGTCCTAAAATATAACTAATATTTAAAGAAAGACCATTGCATATTTTGCACTAATCATTAAAACTTATTATATTTATATCTGCTTCTGGAGATAAATATACCTATAGCCTACAGGCCTAAATATAACTAAATTTTAATTTGATAGTTGGTGATATAGGCTGATATATATTATTGTCTTAGCTCAGAATCCTTTTACGCATGCAATGATTTTTTTGTGATTGAATTCAAAGTGTATAATTACATTAAAGTGACTTTGCGACTTACAACTTACTCTTCAACGATGAGGTACACTCGTCACGGTAATAGAACAAGAAATTACTGTAAAAAAAATCTCCGGAAATAACCCCCAAAGGAAAATAATCCTCAAAGCAACTACCTACTTAGTATTTATATTACATAGAAGACAGTAGCAATCTAAATTATAGTATAGTATTATTAGTTTTATTGCTAATAATAAATTAAACATTTTTTATATTTTTATATATTTTTTTATAGCCGCCTCGATTTTTTTTGGTGTCTAGCAGGTCAGTCACCTCAGGTATCCGGGTAGGCAATCCGCGGACAATGTTCTATACTGCAGTCAAAAACGCATCATTAAGTGAAAAAAAATTAAAAAAATTTCGAGCGTTCATGCAAATCACATATCCACCGTATTTTTTGGGTGTCTAGCAGGTCAGTCACCTCGAATGACATTTGCTGTAGTAATAGGGGTAGGCTATCCGACTTCGTTATACCACTATAGATACTACCACCTAGATCCCTCGACAAGTAGATCCCCGTACGTCAACTGGATCCCTTTGGACATTTAGAACCTCATAGACATTTAGATCCCATACTGACTATAATCTCCTTAGTCATTTAAATACCCAGATTTTGTCTATAATTTAAAAAGATTATAAAAATACGTATATATACTAATAAATATTTTTTAATTTATTCAACTATAAAATAGCATTTATAAAATATAAACTATAGAAGTAATATAGTGACAACTAAGTGATGCTTGAGTAAAATTTCTAATTTTATCAATTTTAAACATTATTGTATATTTTTAAGAATTTTGTTTTAGTTTTGTTTATTATAAAATTATTTTTAAAAATGAAAGACGATTACATTGTAATATACTTAGACGATTATGTGTATAGGTTCGCAAAACAGTTTTCAAGGGTACATTTTGTTTTAGCACAACATTTAATCTCAAGTAACAATGTAACATTTATTATATATATTTATCATATATTCATATTGTATAATTTAAGGCAACTTTGTTTTTGGGTGGAACTCCTTCGAATTAATGACTACTGGTTTGAATTCTGCAATTTTAATGCTGGCATATTTACATTTTTTCATTAATCTGTTAGTGTGAGTATACCTCATATTATAGTCATATCTATAATTTGATTGGGTACTTTAGAGAGAAACTATTGTTTATATAATATATTAATATTATTATTATACCTATACAGATATACTAGCTGCAGTCTCGCCCGGCGTGGCCCGTACCAAAGAAATGTTATTTTATATAAATGTTCTTATAATATTTAGTATCTTAACATATAGGTATTATATAAAAACATTTTAAGGTTAATATATTTTGATTTGTGTATTTTAGTTTGAATGTTTTATTAGTAGTTTTATCAATAATTTACATAATATGCAATGTATTTTAATATTAATTATTTATATAGATTATATAGGAACATTAATTACATACAAAATTAGCTTCCATACTCCATAAGTCAAGTAGGTAGTTTTCGAGATTTGGTGTTTAGTCAGAGTGTGACTTTTCTCGTTTATATATAATATTATATATGTACCTACATATATACTATATAGGTACAAAATGATACACTAAGCATGCTCACCCCTACTTTTCCCTTTAATAATGAATCTATACTTACAAGCCTTATTTTCAATACTTTTAAGGAGTGTTCTATGATAAAAAAATCTTTTATTTTTCAAATGGGAACACCCCTTTCCTTTTAAATTATTAAGTGGATAATTTTTTGAAAATATTAAAGTAAGTAGGTACCTAATTAAAAATGCAAACTCTGAGTTGCGTTAGTCAATAAAATATTTAGAACCTAGATGCATATTGAGTTTAAATTATATAATATTATAGCTACTATAGTAATACTAATAACTTATTATGCGTCTATGCCCTTATATGGAGTGTATGGTGTATTATAATAAAAAAACACGATTAAAATATGTGTAACACGTTGAATCATATAATATCCTGGGTGATTCACACGCATATACTGCCATTTATTTATTTTATATATTGTTATGGACGCGCACTTGGCGATTCCACACAAATAAAATAAAACGAGTTTAAATTACTTTGGCTCAAAATAATATTCTTTATTTAATCGTAATAACGTTTAATTATATGAAATGCTCTGAAATGGTCTGTTGTGACACCAACACTGACTCTACCTGCTACGTGTGCGAGCCCCGCATACGAGCTGGTCGTCCGTTCAAAAAGGGTTTATTCAGCAGATTCCTTAGACCAGTCGTATGGAGAAGAGAGTCCTGCTCACCTGTGTCACACACGTATCAGTTTACAATATGATTAAACAGAAATTTACATTTATACTACTAGAACTATAGAATAATATTACTAACAGTATTCAGGGGTTCTTAACAATATACTTGTGAAATTTACTTAAGAGTTAAAAGCCATATTTTCAAGTACCTATACTTACATAGATATTTTACACCATTTAAGGAATGTTCTGTGCAATGGCATAATTTGTGGGGTGGCAAGGTGGGAATTTGCCCATGGCTGATTTTATTATTTTAAAATCGGTCCAATGGGTTGCCCAGTGGTTTTCGATTAACCATTATTATATTATATTAATTATTAGAACAAAAATATTCTTATATATTTTATAGGAACATAGTAGATTGTGTAAATACTAAGAATTTATTGCCACAAATCATAATGATAAATTGATAATTACTAATTAATAGTTGGAATATATTTATATTTTGTGTGTGGGGCGTGCCTGAAAGTTGGTATGTAATATGTATGCATATGTTTTATGAGGAAAAAGGAGCATAATATATAAATATGTGCTTGTCAGCGGTTGTTTTTTAAGTTACCTACCCATTTGTGGTGGTATATAACTTTTGCCCCTTCTATTAAAAACTAAAATGATATCAACATATTTTTTTTTTTTTTAACGAGAAACAACCCTTTTTACTACAAATTATTAAGCAAATGGTTTTTTAACACTTTTCTTAAGTTTGGTTTCACGTCTGTCTGTGATCAAATCTTGCGCGCTCGATTTGAGGCACTTTTTGAAGATGAAAAATTCTGAAAATTGGTATAGACCTTGGTCTTGGATGACAATACAATAATCCGTAAAAAAAAATTTTTAACTAAAAAGTAGAAAATAAAAAATTTAAAAAATTCTTTTAAAAAACACTTTTCTAAAAAAACAAAAAATAATGAAAAATTTAAAAGTGTGTGGTGCTCTTACACTTGACATATTATACCACACACTTTTAAATTTTTCATTATTTTTTTGTTTTTTTAGAAAAGTGTTTTTTAAAAGAAATTTTTTAATTTTTTTTAAATAAAATATATTAATATAACTAGGTAAATAAATAGTATTTTGTACCTACGAGTAGTTTCTCAGTTATTAAAATGTACTAATAATAATATAATAAGATTCTAGTCCTGAAAAATGGTTTAACATAACTTTAAAATATACGTAAATACGTAGTATTTAATTTAGTATAGGTTAGGTATTTATTTAAACAGTTTTTTAAAGGTATAAAATATGTTGATAGATTAGTATTAATTAGTAATTACTATAATTTACAAATCATCATAGCCCCTAAATCTTTTAAACCTATATTATCATGGACTTATCCTTAGTATTTAATAATATAATTCAAAAACTAGGTACTCGTTCAAATTTGGGTTTGAATACATCGTTTTAAAAAAACTATCTACTTAAAAATGTATTTGGAATATATAGATATAAACCACAAGCACAGGCAAAGATCACAGTTATCGATGACAATATGTTCATTTGTCAGTAGGTAGGTATACTGAATACTTACTGACTTACTTACTGACTATGTCTATACTGTCTATAGTCCATACTGAGTACTGACCAGTGACCTACTTGTGTCTGTCTTGTGAATTTATTTATACCCATGGGCCATGACGTGTTTGGATTGTCATTGTCGTCGACTATTGTTTAATATACAAATGTAAAAACTAAAAACCCAAACAACAATTATTGGGAATACAGTAAGTAAATTGAAATCGATTTAATAATCAGAATTATTCAGAACTCTTGTGCGACTGTGCGTAGTTGTGATATTCTGATAGGTACTTGTAAATGGTTAACTTTAGTAGGTACGTGAAACTATAGATAATACGAAATAATATTATATTATAAACTTGGTAGATATATGGTTTTAGAAATTGTTATTGTAATGTGTTATTGTGTTATACTATGACTTGTGAGTTGTGGGCAATATTTTTTGGTAGACATAATAGGTACATATTATATGTAAATAGGTACCTATATGCTTAAACTATAATAAAACTAGTCAGCGAGTGTTTATATAATATAGCAAAAATTAGTGTATTAAACTATTAAGTGTACCTATTAAGTATGATGTTATTATTTATTGTAAAAATTAACAGTGTATTTATATAATATAATATAAATAAAATAAAAAATATATATATCCTTGACCATTAACCATATATTTTTGGAAAGTTCAAATCCTAAAAATAAAATGATCAAGAATTGTAATATTACTTTTGTAGTTTTGAATGTCATAAGTCATAACTCATAAGCTAAATATTATACATAATTAATAAATTAATACATGAATATAAAATTTTATATATTGCGATATTTTTGTACCAACGACATATTTACTTTTGCGATATTTTTACCACGATAATATTGCCACGATATTTTGACGTGTATCCGTTTTAAAATATATATATAACAGGTTTCTTTTACTACAATATATTATTATAGTTGTATATTTGTATGATTTAAAGGTATCGTGATTTTGAGTTATCGATTTAAAATAGAAATGTAGACATCAAGGATTGTGTGCTCCTTGCCATCAAACATACATAAGGATGCCACCATACAGAACAATACCATACTACAGAGTACAGATGCCCTTTATGTAGAGGAGAAATTACAACATATTTCATAATTGTTTGACAAATATAATAATATTATAATAGCCAAATTTTTCATCTTATTTCATTTTTTCAATGTAGGTACTAACTTATAATCAAGGTAGATTATAAAGGTATACGCACGGCCGTATATTCGTAATGCAAACAATTGTCCCAGTGAATGCGTTTTATTCGCAGGTTTGCCGGTAGATCAGTAGTCTTTTGGCCCTAATTTTCATGCTTGAAATACAGATTTCATACAATAAATGAACAAAACTCGTCAAAAAGTCTCATAAAAAACAAAATTGTACATAAATTATTAATGTACATGAAGACATGTATTTAATAGTAATTAATTTTTGTTAGGTCTACCCACTAAATTGTTCTAGCATGCACAATTATAAAGCAAATTTTTGGATTACTATGTTGAAAGTTATCATGTTTAATATTAAAAATATTTAAATTTTTTTAAATTTTTGATAGACAATTAAATGCAGAATCAATTTAAAATTGTAAAATTATACATAATATAATATCTAAATATATTGTCATGTTATGAGCAAAAAATAAATTATTGTACCTACCTGATAATATACTGTATGATTTAGCACTAATGACTTTTTCTTTGACGATCAATTTTTGAGATTATGGACACATCATCTCTTTTTTTTTAGGACTTTTCCTATTTTTTATAATTTTTGGTATGCACGATATAGGGCATCCTGGAAATTTGAAGGAATTGCTCCATTCAATAATTTTGGCTTTTTTAATTGCACCTGTCAAAAAATATATTTAGACAGATATATTTTTACTTTGTGATCAAAGAAAATATTTTATAATAGATACCTATTTACAATAAATAAATTAAAAAATATATATAGATAAATGTAGTACCTGGAATAGCTATAACTAGCTACGTTACAGTATCTTTTATTATTTAATAATATTCATGTAAACATATTGGTACTTAATTTAACATGATTTTTTTAGTTATTGCACAGATTGTTATTTTAAATAAAACAAATATTAAGAACATACATCATATTATTAATTTATTATTATTATTATTATTATTAAATACTTTTATTTGTGAGTCTCCCTCTCCAGAACTCAAAAACCATGTAATTTCTTCTTCTTTGAGGTGCTTTGAACAAACAAATGGTCTTGTGCTTAGTTCAATATCCCTTTTTGGTATAGCTTTTTTCCATTTATCAAAATCTGGTTTTTTTGTAGGAGCTTTAAACATTGAAACCTAATATGATAAATTATATTATAAGACTGTAAAGCATATGTAACCAGTGCTTGAATTGGGGAGGCTGAAGTCTTCTTTTTTAATAATATTTTAACATAGGTAGGTACCCCTTTAATTATATTCTAGTCAATAAGGTAGGTAGGTATATAATTAGGTACCTGCAGTTACATACATTTCTTTTCGTTTTTGCACCACTGCACATTTTTTTTTAAATTTAACCATTGGATGTATCCAATAATTATAATTTCAAAATGTATATAATGATTATATTTTAATGGTTTATTTACCTTATCCTTGCAAGTTGCATAACCAGATTTGCAATATACAGTCTTGTTAAGTATTCGAATACAAGTATTTGGATACGTGCATTTAAATACTTTTTGAAGTATTTATAATATGGTATTCTAAATACAATTTTTTTATTGTATTTTTTAAGTATTCTGAATACTTTTTAAAAGTATTTTTAACAACATTTTAATACTTCTATTAAAATACCATAAAGTCCATTATATTAATTTTAATTTATAGTTTTTCACAAACAATTGAAAACGTTTTCGTTGAAAACTAATATTATGTTTTTGTATAATAAAAGTAGGTAATAACAATGTTTAAAATAAAAATAATATCACATCAAATTTTGTATGGTTTCTGTATTAGAATTTTTTAAGAAAACTGAAAATCTAATAATTATAAAATAGTTCCATATTAATAGTTTATACAATAATTGAATAATACCACTTTTTATTTTATTTTTTTCGTTAAAATGTACCTAATCAATATTAGTTGAAATATATCTAAATACAGAATGAAATATGTGAACATGTACTTATCTCTAAATAGACAGACATTAAGACATGTTAATAGTAATTGTTAAAATCTATGGTAAGTAGTAACATAATAGGTTCCTATACTGATGTACAATATACATATACCTATATTATATAGCATAAAATTTAAAATAATACTTGTATTTGTATTCAAATACTTTGTGAGTATTCGTAAAATACATTTTTATAATAGTATTTACTATTTAGAAGTATTTCTTATACTTTTTTATTCAAATACTAGTATTAGTATCTTAATACTTTTTCAAAAGTATTTTTTACAAGACTGGCAATATACTATAAAACACTTAACCATTTTTACACAAAAACAATTGAAGACATTCAAATAAATAAACAATTTATTATTATACTTTGATTTCGTTATGATGAAAATTGTATTACAATATAAAATATAATTCATATTTCGTTGTAGACAAAATATAATACGTACCTACTACCTACCTAAAATATTAATACAAATAAACATTTTAGTTAGGGCCAAAAGACTGTTATGCGATCTAGCGGTGAGAACCTTCTTAAAACACATTTCTCGGGACACGATTTTGATAGTCGTACGTATACCTCTATAATCTACCGTGCTTATAATTTATATATGATACAATTTGATGTAGGTACAATAAAATTATTCAAATCTTAGAGTTTAGAGTTACCTACATTCAATATTGCAGACAAGATAAAGAAACTAAAAATAGGAATCTTACATTTAAAGTACCTATACCACTACTGTAAGGAAGTGGCTTTAGATATTTTAACAATAAAAGTATGAACATATACTACCTAATATGTGCCTAGTTTGAATAAATTTAAACTTATAAAATTAGGTACAGTTAGTTGTTACATTTAAAATAAATACCTAGTAGATAATATTATTAAACTACATAGGTAGGTAAATATTTTAAATACCTCATTACCTAGGACCTAAAGCTAAAGGTGGGCATTTAAATAAAATGAATAATATATGTAAACCAAGTCATGTTAGTTAAGTGAACATAAGGTTGTTAAATTAGAAGTTATTAGTTAGTAAATAATAAATTTAACTCGCAGTCTAGTCTAAAGGTAATATGAACAAAATATTAACTTAAAAAAAGTTTAAAAAAAGTTCTTTCTTAATCGAGAAAAAATTATTTTTTAATCAGCAGGCGTTTCACATAAAGAGTATTTTGTTTCTTTCTATATAATATATTATTTTATCAAGAAACAGAAATTTCAAATAATAGCATTATATCATCTATTACTATTATAAGTATTATTATAGTGTTAGATTACTATTATTGTATGTATAAAACCATTAAAACCAACAATTTAAAAATATTTTTAACTTTAAAAAGCTAAGTTATTTCAACTTGTTAATTAAACTAGTTAAGTTAAAAAGTTAATTAAAAAATAATTTAATAGTTAAAAATAGGTAAACTAAATATTTAGCTTAACTTAAACTTTTTTAACTAGTTATAATGCCTACCTCAGCTAAACTAGGTGTATACTAAATAGTCAATAACACATGGTAAACATAATATATAGATATAACACCGAGATAAACAATATAGTAGGTACTTACAGACTACAGTATAGACCAAGGAATAATAAGTAGGTATTCCATAGACTATGCCACTATGGTCTACAGTCTACGAACATAAACGACAAAAACATTGTATGATCTTAAGATGTTGATGAATGATGATAGCTGATGGCGACGATTTTACGATATAATTTATAAACAATAGTTATAAATTAAAATAATAGCCGTGAATAATGTACATATTTTGTACTGTGAAAAATATATCAAATTTTGATTTAGAACATTTAGTTTTGGACTCTCTTACAGTCTAAGGTAGGTACGCATCACACGGCACACATTGCTGCGGTAGACGGTACGGTAACGATACGGTAACGATAAAATTGAGCTCATAGTTTTATATGAGGCAAACCACATTGGTACGATATTATCGGATCGGTGAACGGTAGGCGCGCCGATAATCTTTGTGCGGTAAAGTTTAAAACTAAACGAATGTAATTAAATGTAGATGCGCACATTGCTGCGATAAATCGCCGGTACGGTAAAAAATATCGTATCGTGCTCCGATATTTTTTTAACGTTGCATGCACGATAATTACCGTCTACCGGGCCGATAAATATTAATAGCAATAATGTTTATCTATTTTGTAATAATTATGACATACATAATATGAAGCTGTTTAGCTGTATAACTATATTACCATTATGGCATTGAGGGGGCTGCAGCAGGTTTTGTTAAAAGTCAAAACTAATGTAGATTTGGCCAATCTAAACATTAATTTTGTTTGTTATAGTGTTTTTCCATATATTTAAATACCGTATCATAAAATAAACCTTAAGGTGGCTGGAGGGGGCTCCAGTCAATGAAAATAAAGTGACTTTTAGACCAATAAGCTAGACAAAACTGGAAGAACTTGGTTCGACAGATTTTAATTTTGAAAACGGATTATGATTGATCAACAAGTTTACTAAGGAAAGATCGAGGCGATAGTGAATATTCCAATTATTGTTAATGTCATAATGAATAATATAAATACAAAAAAATAAATATTTTTTCGATATTTTTTTTCTTGGATTTCACGGGTGAAAAAAAAAATATTCAAAATCGCCTCGATCATTCCCGAGTAAACTTGTTGATCAATCATAATCCGTTTTCAAAATTAAAATCTCTCAAACCAAATTCTTCCAGTTTTGTCTAGCTTATTGGTCTAAATGTCACTTTTTTTCATCTGCAGCAGCTCCCTTAAGTGCATATGTTATATGTCTACCTTAAGGTAATCTATATATATAAAAATGAATGTATGTCAGTGTGTGTGTCCATATTATCATGGCAACCATATCTGAATATACAGAACAGTAAGCTGATTGACTGCTATCAACGCACAGCTCAAACCATTGACCGGATCTGGCTGAAATTTGGCATACAGATAGCTATTATGATGTAGACGTGCGCTAAGAAAGGATTTGTCAAAATTCGCATTTTAAATAGGTGCTGAAACAGGGACATTGAGATTCACGATAGAAATTGGAAATTTTATTTTTATTTATTTATAGTTGCCATTGGTTACAGTCTACATTAGAAATTAGCATTTATTTATTGGTTGCCATTGGTTATTCGGGCAGATCAGGTACAAGCTTGCATCAAATCGAATTATTGAACATTGCCTACCAGGGTGGCTGAGTTGCACTTACCGCAGCAAGTTACACCCAAAAGGAGTTCAACAATCATCATTTTTTTAAGAGTTGCGATTTTTTACGAGCAACCAAATTTGTTATATTAATCCACAGTATTATATCAAAATAAACTTGTTATAACTTTGATACTTTAGAGTTAAATCATACACTTCCGTACAAACAGCACGGGGTCCGCGATCTACCGCAGGTAGATTGCCTACCTGATAATGTACTGCTGCGATTCAGAATTTTTATTCCGGTCAACGGAAAAGATAAGATAAATTTTGAACACCATACACCGAATATTGAATAATGAATTGAACAAAGTTTGAGTCATATTGAGTTGATACATTTAACGGGCGACGAAGTGCACGGGATCAGCTAGTATAATTATATTATTAATATTTAAATTAAGTATTAAAAGTACAGTACCTAGGTATATCATAATAATTAATATTAATAATAAGTTTTTTATCAAATATACTCCTATACTCCCATTCTGCAAATGTGGGCAAAAATTACCTTTAGTTAGTCAAGATAAGTCAAGTCAACATTTAGAAAGCTATAATTTAAGATTTAATAAATATTATACTTCACCCTTAAGTTTAAAGTTGTGGTATCACCCGTATTGGATAATACGCGGTAAACCAACTTTATACCTTACCCTCGTACGCTCTAGGCTAATGACTGTCTCTAGAATATATTCAGATTAGCACTGTTAACCTTTGAGGTACGATGGTAGCGTTTTGTCAGTTCTTCGTTCGTTTCCTAAATTGGAATGACTATTAGGACGCCACAACCAGAGCACTGTTCAGTTTGTAATAAACCTCATTGACTATAGGTGTGTGGGTCTGAGCACTGTTCCAATATTAAAGGTAAGAACGAAGAAGACTTTGAAATAAAACTCAACTCGGGTTTTTAGGTCGGAAACACTTTTATTATATTTAAATAACAAACACAAAATAAAATATACTTGGCGAATTCAGATCGCCTAGCCCGTACTACGATCGACGTTTCACACGTACGACCACAGTACCTACGTCCTCGCCGATTCACTCAGCGACAACGGGACTCTCCCCGTGCCTGCGCGTGCGGCGGTGTTATATAGTAATCTTATCGCTGTCTCAGCACATATGCTTCACTGACCTATGTCAATGTTTTACAATAAAAAGTTCCCGTACATATATGAAATAATATTTTGACGACTGTCTACAATATACGACAAAGTTAACACCTGAAAAAATATGAATTTAACTCAGTATATAATTACTTTTTAATTTAGCTTTAAGTAAAAGCATTTTGATTAACGTATAGTACCCACTTTTAGCAATGTATACAAAATACGTAATTTCATTGAAATTCATATTAGTGAATTTAAGAAATTATATACTAGGTAGGTACCTACATTTGTCAGTTTCTACGAAACACTATATGAGTACCTACAGTTTCTATCCCTAGTATTCTTATTTACACTTAAAGTAAATTTAATGAAGTGATTTTTGGATGGGCAAAAATATAAAGTTCATGGAAAAAGAACAGATCAAAATTTAAAATAGAATTCGTTGGTAGGTATACTTTGTATTTTCAGACTTTTGGTTAGTCACTAATCTTCTGTCATACAGAACGGTTAGAATTTTAGTGTATTTGGATCTTTTAAAGATTTTAAAAATGTCAGCTATTAACACAGAATTGCTTATTTTAGAAGTTAAAAAATATGAGTTATTATATAATCAAGAACTATTAATTTTCGGGGATTCTTACATTGACATCTAATATGATTAATTTATTATAATTTTTTGACATAGAGTTTCTTTACAATTAATAATAAGACAATTAAGACATTAGGTACCTACACATATATTAAGACTTGTATTATAGGCTCATTTACAGAGAAATTATCGTCTTGTGGGAAGGGAAGGGTTTATAACAAAAATATTCATATTAATTTTACATAGCTGTCAGAAAAAAATATTTTTGAAAATAAATTGAGAGGGTATAAACCTCAAAATTTCTATATGTGTGTTAGATATATCGTACCGGATTACCGCAGCAGTGTGTGCTAGTTGTAACGAAAAACGTTCCGGTACGATATTTTACCGTCCGGTAACTCATATCGTTACCGGGATCAGTGTGCAAGCTCCGTCGGTAAAGATTACCGAACAAATAAAATATTGATTACCGTATCGTTACCGTACCGTCTACCGCAGCAGTGTGTGCGCACCTTTACAGTTTGCAAAGCAAGTTTTGCACGGTCAGTCAACTGTTCATTTTTTATTATATTAATTAATGTCCATAATAGTTAAATATAATTAATAATTTAGTCTAATATAATAGTTTTTAATGTTCTTATAATTGTTTGTGTTTTGTGTAATATAACTTTTAAGTACCAAGTAGGTACCTAATACCTATAATAGTATAATATATTATTATCTAATATGCGGCAGATTGAGTCTATATATTATGTTAAAATGTCTATATTTCCACAAAAAAATGTAAAAAAAGGTACTTGATCACAATAACAACACGACTGTTCGACTGTTCTATAAAACAAAACAGTTTAGTCACTACTTACTATGCATTACGCGATACAATAAGTGCAAATCACAAACACATTACAATTCAAAATTAGTAAAACGACTTAATTTGTAAATAAAAATAATAATCCTGATTATTAGTAATTAAAATTAAAATTAATTAATTTATAAACTCCCTGTGGTCATTTTAATCCCCCGTCAATTAGATCCTGTTGCGTCAGTTAAGGGGGGTTCACACTACACCGTGTCGTGTAAAATAATCACGGTTACCACAGTTACCAAACGATACAGCATAGTTGAATATATTCAACTTTTGACCGTGTGGTTACATTTATGTGCAGATAAAGCCGGGTTCATACTTAATGTAACCACACGGTCAAAAGTTGAATATATTCAACTATGCGGTATCGTTTGGTAACTGAGGTAACCGTGATTATATTACACGACACGGTGTAGTGTGAACCCGCCTTTAGTCACCGAGATCTAGCTGTCGATTGATCTATGTGACCGTTCACCACCGCGGCAACAGGTATTCAATCCGACAGCGTCGAATCGCGGACAGCGCTTTCATTACCGTCACCGAAAACGCACAATTAAGTACTCGATAAATTACGTGGAAAAAAATTCAAAACATTTCGGTCACATCTATTGAAGCCTGTAGTAATGGGCGTCGTGACGGGCGATCCGACAGTGAACGGCGAGATTTTCGAAAAAAAATCGAACGTCGAGACGCATGTATATTTTAGGCCTGTATAAGCAGTACCTACTCGACGGCGCCACAGTGGTTCAAAAATGAAAATAGTTGGCCAAAATTCTAATTTTCACAGAAATCTTATAAAATGATCTGTTACTTACAGAATAATTATTATAAAAATAATTCGTATTCGTATAACCGACTTAACGGGCCTCCACTCGACATATTTTTTTCTCAAAAACATTTTTTACAGAAAATATTGTCAATCCACGTAAAAAAACCGATTTCGATGGTTTTTTTTTTTGGAAAAAGAAACACTTCTTACAAAGTGCATTTTACTTAAATTTTTAATTTGTGTTCCTAAAACATAAAAAAATACGATTTTTTCATTCAATAAAGTATTGCTTATAAATAAGCCTGTCCAACTTCAAGTGCTCACTAAAACGAAACTCGCAAATACGAGCAACTAATAATGATAGTTTTGTAATCAGTAGATGTGGTCTAAATGATGGTGTATATATCGCCGTGCAACTTGATTAAAAAGATGATTAGATTTGTATGTTTTTAAAAGTGAATAGCTTTATATCGTATTATTAATGACATTGTTCATTTCACTTGCCACATACTGGTTAATAACAGTCATTACTTCATAATTGAGTCATTAAATACTATCTTAGTATCTTATCCAACGTATATAAATTGATAAATACTTTAAAGTTATTTTATTTGTTGTTGAAAATTAAACTATATGACGATTAGTGACAAAATATCATAATAATTATGAAAAAAACTATATTTTGTCCACTTCAATTATTATTTTATTGGTATTGCTAATATTATTTTGCAATTCATTTTGCATAATTATTTACTTTGGTTATTACAGAAAATATTTTTGCTATCTTTATTTGAGTATTTTCAAATTCAAAATATCGACTTTTGGCCAACTATTTTCATTTTTGAACCACTGTGCGGCGGCGCCGCGGGCCGTCGGCTTTCCGCGACTCCGCTCCTCCACGGGAATCGTCTACGAAAAAGTAGGGCCGCGCGCCGACTATAAATTTTATTTGTGCCTGTCGTAACGGTTTAAGTCAGTAAAACTGCTTCGGTTTTCTTCAACAGTATCTTTTTCGATGGGAAAGTGAATCTAGTTGGTGCATTCGGGAGGTCAAATTTTAAAATTCCCGATAGTTTTCAAAAGCCACGGGAAAAACAACATAAAAATTAAAGGAAAACGAAAATTTTTACGCAAAATCGGTTTTCCACAAAATCGATTTTGGTTTTTGGTGTAACTCTACAACAAATGAACCTTGGAAAGTTCGCAATGTATGCAATGTTCGCTGGTAGTTTATATTTGCTTTTTCTATACACGACAACATATTCAAAATATTTTGATTTGTTTTGAACTTTAAAGTTCATATCTTGACAAAATACGGAAAAATGACGTAAATTGGCAAATTATTTTGAGTTGAGAATTCATAAAAATTTTTCTTTTTAAATCTAAGATTTGAAACTGTAATACAAGATTACTCATGAGTTTGTCAACCTTTTCAAAAAAAAATGTCAACAAGCAAATCAAATTAAATTTTTATGAGCGTTTGAAATTCAAATTTTTACAACAATGGATATTCACTCGATTTCTCATGTAGCAATTTCCTTATTTTGTTGTAATTCAAAAACGAATACGGAATAACTGTAGATACATGAAAATTTCACTAAATGTTTATACTTTCAATTTGTATACACTATAACATTTTGAAAATATTTTGACTCTCTTTAGGCTGTTTCATAATTTCATATTTCAATGTTTTTATTTTTTTTTTTTTAAATATCGATACAATTTTATTTGTTGTGCAAAAAGGGTGAAAATTTAATGCAAGGCTCCTGATATACAGTTACAATAGCAGTTGAAAAATATTAAAAATACAGACAAATTTTTTTTTATAAGCATTCAAAGTTCAAATGTTGACAACATTTATCAAATTTAAAATTGAATAATTATTTTGTACTTAAATATGTATAAAATATTCAACTTTTATCGCTAAGGATTGAAAATTTAAAACAAGGTTCCGCGTAAATAGGTAAATATATAAATTACTTTATTCACAATAATATTATCAAATATACTTAGTAAAATCATAGTCCGACTGACCATTTTAGCTCAAAATCATTTTTCTTATTTAATGATATTATATCATTAAATTAAAATTTAACACCATCCTTTACAGTGACAAACAGTGGCGTAGCCAGGGAGGTGGCTAAGGGGGCTATAGCCCCCCCCCCCAATTGAACGTGTTGACCTTAGAATTTTATCAAGATTAATAAAAAAAATAAAAAGTGTAAGTAAAATACATATTGTATTTATATACTTAACCCCCGTACAAAATTCCTGGCTACGCCACTGGTGACAAACTTGTAACTTATTACACAGTAGACAGTGAACGGACGTATTATATAGCATACAAATACTGCTACAGTTTAATACAGTATTAATAAATAAAAAGATCTTTATATATTTAAGTAAAGTTCGTAGGTAGTAAAATTATATAATATTTGTATAATATTTTCTATACTATTTGATATTACTTACATAAATAGTTGTACCTACCATGTATATTTATATTTATTTATGAGAATTAAATCAAATTAATAAATAGATAATTTTATTGATGAATAGCAAATTTGATTGACCTGTAATACTATCCTATTAAACTTATAGGTACCTATGTATACACTATGACTATAAAATGCATATAGTTTGCATTTTTGGCACTTATCTTAGTAAGTAATTACTATATAATATTTTGCTGTTATATTGTATGACTGTATATAATATATTATGTACCTACCAACCATTTTATTTAATGTCATATGATATTTATAATAGTTTAAATTACTTAGTAATTATAATTGCACATTTATAATGGTGCATCACTGTGTTATGACTTATGTGTTATGTGTATGCTAGTGTGTTTGAATGTAGTTTATATTGGGTACTTAATACATCTATGGGTATAATAGTAATAGGTACATCTATATTATAATACATAAGTCATATGTAAGTACGTAATATATAAATAGATTTGTTATTCATCATTTATTAATTATGTATTTGTTTTATTGATTTGAAACTCATGTAAATATACATGATTTACCTACCTATATTTTGAGTAATATCAAATTATGTCATATCATTATACAATTTAACTGCCAGAATTTAATTAAATACATAAAGTTGTATTTTGTTTATTAATATACATAATTTGACTCACCTAAAAACTGTAATATATTAAGTACCTATAGTACCTAGTATACCTACTAAAGACCTGCAAGGTCCTTCAAAAGCCCGGCCAGTAGTGACATTGGACCGGGCCGGGCCATCGAAATAAAATAAAGGGTTGGACAGGGCTTTTTAAGTCTTGGAATTTTATTCCGGGCCGAGACTGGGTTTTTTTTTGTGCAATTTTTCGGGCCGAGCCAGACTGGACTTCGAATAATAAATCAGGGGATGGACCGGGCTTTTTTAAGTTTTGGAATTTTATTCCGGGCCGAGACTGGGTTTTTTTTGTGCAATTTTTCGGGCTGGGCCGGGCCGGGCTGGACTTCGAATAATAAATCAAGAGCTGGACCTGGCTTTTTAAGGATTTTTCTTCAACAGTAAATAATCAAAATTTAAAATAATAAATAATAATGATAAGAACCGACCTTGGTACAGATAGATACTAAACATATAGAGTGATGGATAGTAGATACAATCACAATGAATATAATAATATATTGATTGGTGGGTATAATAAAGCTATTTATATACCATAATAGTATTATATTTTTTTTTCACAATATTTTTTGGACCAGACCGGCTTGAGGACAAAATGTATGGACCGGACCGGGCTTTTTACGAGCTTAGCATTATTTTCGGACCGGGCCAGGGCTTTTTTTTCACAATTTTTTTTGGACCGGGCCGGGCCTGAGGATAAAATTGATGGACCGGACCAGGCCGAAAATGTACGGCCCTTGCAGGTCTATAATACCTACACGTAGGTTAGTTATATTATCTATTCAAGTAAAAAATAACCATCCCATATAATCTAGCCCATGTTAAATAAATAATAATATAGGTGCGTTGCATAAAAAATAAATAATAAAATATGTAGATAGTAAAATCAAGTATTAATTTATTATTTATTAAATAGTTTATTTCGTATAATACTCATACTTAAACCTACCTATATAAGTTATATCAAATAGTATATAGGTAGTCATATCATTATACAATCTAATTGCCAGACTTTAAATAAATACATGTGTATGTCAATTAAATATTGTTATTTATCAATTATCTATTTATTAATTTGGTTTTATGCTCATGATTAAACCAACCTATTGTATAGTCAAATTAATAATAAAATACAATTATTTTATAATATTGTATCTGTGACACCCATGTTGACTCGAGATAGGATAATATTTTATTATATAATTTAACTACTCAACCCAGCTACTGTATCAACTCTTAATATTTATACATTTATTTATTATAATATGCATGTATACCTACAGACCGATTCTGTGGATATACCGTGTATATTTATGCCAAATCAAATATATAAATACCGATATAAGGAAGCCACGGCTTGAAAGAGTGGGCAAAAGACAGTAAAATATAATATAATAACGCAGTTTATTGAATCAAAAAATCGAACTATTTACATTTCCGTATATAGTAGTAACGACACTGTCCGCTCTCCGATCTTCGCCGCGGAACTCGACGCGAGCGAAGTACTGAAGCAGGTGGATTATAAATTTGGATGGGGAAAGCGACGGTGAAACTCGAATTTTGAAAAAAAAAATAGGAAAATTGTCGTTAAATATGATGAGGCTGAAATTAATAACGAAAAAAAATTCCGGCGGCCGTGCTACCTACCTACCTACCTACCAAATTGAGAACTGGAGTCAAATCTATGACTCTTAAGCCGTTTCGCCGTGCAAGGTGCCTGCGAATTTCGAACGCGGTTTCGATGTCCATCAAAGGGCGTCGTTGCCGGCGATCCTATAGCGTCGGACAGCTCGGGCGACCTCGAACGTCAAAAACGCGATGTTCATGAAAAAAATCGAACGTTCCAACTCATGTATTTATGCCTGTATATAGTAATACCTTCTCTGAGTAATACAATCTCTGAGTTCTAGGTATATTTAAAAATAAATACACATGTCAAAACTATTACAGTCTTCGCTCCACTCAGAATCGAATATTAATTATTAAAAAATAATATAAGAATATTATTTTCATAAACAAATATTGGTTTTAGAAAGTGTCGTTCGACCAGCTTGACAAAACCAGTTAATCTCAGACTTGTATGATTTTTTATTTATGAAAATGTTCTAGGTAAGTGAAATTATTACTTTAGAGTCAGAAAAGAATTGTTTAGGTACCTACTCTTTTATTGATAATACTGCCACCTCAAAAGAACTCAACGTCAATGTACTTTGGGCACAAAACACTTACGCTACCAACATTTTATAGCGTATTATAGATGATAACAGTATATATTGTACTTACATATAGTGCAGTAATAGAGTCAGATTTTTAAATTTTTTCAATATCGTTCGTATAAATCGAAGTTATTAGTTGATAAATATTAGTTTTTATCATTTTCTAATTTATGAATTAAAAAATATATTATAAGTTATAGTATATATATGCATATTTACAAATTACGATGTTATTGAGCAATCAATCTGTTGTTTACACAGTTCAAGGTATTTTGTGTGTACGCGATCGAAAGGTATTTAATTCATTGAAATAGAAGTTTTTGACGATAAAGTGTATTCAATATTTTAACAATTATTTCAAGCTTATCTTCAAACAGCTCGGAACAGAGAAAAACAATTGTGAATCTTCGACTTCAAATGT
>CARXXK010001085.1:2366034-2426554 GCA_949089665.1 Macrosiphum euphorbiae | reverse complement strand
TCCGCATATGTGAACCATGCTAAATGACGTCAATTGGCGTCATCCGCAGTGAACGTGTTAATTCAACTTACAGACTATCTATAATAAATAATAACAATATAAAATATCCATACTGACAAACCGTCTCCGCCAGTGGCGTTTCCTGACTTTCGGCGTTAGGCGTTAATGTGTGAGGAAAACAATTAGGAAAACCCCCCTTATGGGAAATAAATTCGTATCAACTATTAATAATCAACATATTATTAAAATTATTTATTATATATTATTATGTTTTCGACGATCGGCGTTGCAGTATTGCAGTATAGTACCTATGGGCTATGACGTAAACAGGATAACGTGCAGCTGCGACGATCCCCACTAACGGTCCAAACACAGTGTATAAGCTAGCGCTAGACTAGTGACTAGTGAGTAGTGGCTACTGGCTAGTCGTTAATTTCATTTTCAACGACTTGGTCTAGTATTAACATGGCACCGAAGTTATCCGAAAATATCACGACAAATTACGAATATGAGATATTAGATACCACAAGTCGTTGTTCGAATCATTAACGTCCTACACGGCTACACCCTACACAAACACAACATAATACAATATTATTCCGTAATCGGCGTCGTAGCTGCAGACGGCGCGGGCGCATGGTTGAGTTTAGAGCTTAAAATAGACAATAGTTTATTATTTGATATTATTATTTTTACAAGACAATTATTTTAAGATTTTGTAAATACAATAAAATTATATAACCATGTAATATACTAATATGAATTACAAATTACAATATTACACACATGTATGACATCAATGTTTAGGGCGTTAACACACAACTTGCACACCCAGAGAAAACGCCACTGGTCTCCGGCTCAAAATCGTTTTTCTTGTACAATGATTTTAAATCGTTGAATTCAAGTTTAATACAATCCACTATACATATTGACTCACTTGTAACAGCAGTACTGTACAGCAGAGCGACATCCACTTACCCGCTTTTTTTTGAAGTGAAACCTATCTACTACACCAACGAAAAATTTGTAACGAAATAATAATTATGCTCGTGTTCACGACAAGATAATTTCCATGACGACGAAAAACAAATTAAATATAAATCATATAAATCTGATGATAATTATTATTATTTTTTTTTTATCTATTTATCATTTAATAATTAGTCTGGAATAGTGAGTAGAAACGTTGTTTTAATATACACTGTAAGTTAATTCAATTTATATAGGTACATCGTACATAATATTATATTATTATAGTATTATTATTATCTATTATTTAGACATTTAATAGTTATGCAATGATCATGTTTACCTATAGGTATATTATATAATAGTACTTAATAATTTTGAATACGAAACAACTGCAAGTTGTAGGTACATTGTACTATGGTTAAAACTAATGCCGAACGGTGTGGTTTATCAAGTAAAATAAAGAAAGAGAGCTATGTAAATAAAGTAAATAGAACGAATAAAATTAATCAAACAAATAAATAATTTTTTGTATCATATAGCTATATAGTAATAATTATTATTTTTAAATTTTTTAGTAATTTTTAAGTTTATTTTTTGGAGATTTTAGGGCATTAATGGATTTTAATTAGGGGCCTTTTTTGTTTGTTATTTCGGTCCATCAACATCCTATCTCTAGTGATGACGGACGCAAAAATTATTTGAAAAAGACACGTCATTGTAAAATCAATTATAAATTATAATACAATATTATAGCATAATATCCATAAGTAGATATTGTAGGCAGGTAACTATTTCATAATAATTTATAGCATTCCTAAGTCGTCGTCTGTATCATGATTAAGTCAGGACTTAGTAGTACAAGTATATAACCTTTATGTTACCTAAACAGTTTGTGTTCAAGTTCAACTGTGGTTACGTGTACGTACCTAAACAGCTAGTGAACAATGAACATAATATGTTAATATTATTATTATATTATATAGGTAATGACGTATCATAATAATATAAAATAGCATTCAATTATTATTTTTTATTGTTATACAATTTATCACTGTGTGTGTTATAACTTATAGAGTAATTGTAATGCTGGTAATTATCGCCTTGGTGATGGTATTCGTTATGCTATTTCGGTTATTTCTGTTTGTTAGAACTTTGACGTCAAAATAGCATATGCAGGGAGGGCCACGAGCAGGCTAAAATCATCCTCCCCATTAGAATATGGAATTAGACATTAAATTCTAGTGATTTATTTATTGTTTTAATTATTATAATATGTTGACTACAGGGGATTTTTATGACTTGTTATACTCATATATCTGTATTAACATTTATTAATTTATGTTATTACATTGATGTTGTGTGTGTTTAATGATTGTAGGTACCTCCAGTCCTGTAAAGTATTTGAGTAAAAGTATTTGAGTAAAAGTATTCAAATACTTTTTTAAGTATTGAATAACTTTTTAAATACTTTCAGCATGAAGTATTTTGAATGGTATTTTAAATACTTTTTTTTGTATTAAATATTTTTTGGTATTGAATACTTTGGTTTTTTATTTCGAACATTTTATTTTTATTCGAAATAAATTTAGAAATTTTAGAATGAATTAAGAACACAAAATAGGTAGTATCACCAATGGGTGGTTTCTTCCCTAAAAAAAAATCATACGCAAATACCCTATGCACATTTGCTTATTGTTCTAGTTAAGAACAGATTGTAAATTTCATGTAAAAATAAAAAAAAAAATGTAATAAATATTTATTTAATAAATAATAAATAAAAATGATTATAATTTTACTACCTATGTGTCTATATTACAATAATTAGAAACCCACTTTAAAAACCAAAAGTATTTGAAAAGTATTACAAATACTTTTTCAAAGTATTTGAGTAGTATCTTAAATACTTAAAAAAAAATGTATTTGAGTACTTACTCAAGTACTTTTCAAAAGTATTCTTTACAGGACTGGGTACCTCCTATAATAGATCCATACGATAACTAAATAAAATAATAAACTATTAACTTAAATAACTTATTTCATTGCGGCACAGACAATATATAGACGGTCCACATCTGTCAGAGTTGTATAAAGAATTCGGATAAGAGCATTAATAATTTTAATAGTTAGATACCTCATACGACCTACTTCAATATTATCTAATACGTACTTAACATTTGTATAAAATACTTATTTTATTGGAATATTAAATACCTAGGTGTAGGTGGCTATATGACGTACGCGCCAAAGGTACAAAAATGACATATCATTTGAGCCAAAATTAATATTTTATAGAAGTAGGTAGGTATATAGTAATTTAAACATTTTAATCTTATAAAACATTTTCAATAATAAATAATAATTATTGTTAAAATATAATACATATATTATGAGGGTTGGGATTTTACAGCACTTAAAATTGCATAAATATGGGCTATAATATTACCTTAAATATCACTAAATATGCAAAAAACCAGCAAAATATGCAAAAAAAAAAGGAAATGTGTTAATTAATAATTTTTTAATCACTTACAAATTATTATAGGTGGTTACTTAAGATTTGAAATAATTTTGTCACTCTGATCAGAATCCAAATGTATCGACTAAAGCTCGTTCGTCGATAATCGGCGATTAATTATAATAATTTAGTAGAAATCGACAATAAAACCCAACAAAATCAGCAGATAACAAAAATTAGAACCAAATACCTAATACAACATTATCGTAATAATTCGATTGACAAAAATCTAAAAACACGTTTACTAAAATATAATTTCATAAAATATGACCGATTTAGATTCAAAAACAGGTAAAATGCAAAAAAAGTCCAAAAAAAGCACTAAAAACTAAAAAAATCTCAAAATATGCAAAAAAAAAAATTTTTTATTTGAGTTTTCTGTATCATGAAACACATTTATTTTTTAGCTCTGCTATTTTTTAAGCATCTCATAAGAAATATATGCAAATGCTATAAAATCCCAACCCTGTATATTATAGTTCTAAATTTAATACCTATTGACCGTGGCATATAGGTTTCTAGCGATTTTGCGCTTTCATACGATACAACTTTTTTTTCCTATCTCATTTTGGCTCCGTCTTCCACCGAAGTAGGTAGTATTTACTGATTTAATTTAATTTTTATACTCGTATAGCTGTGTTACCCGAACCCGACTCCAGATGAGAAGATATTTATTAAGAAATATATACAATATCACGCTCATTATATGTCGGTTCGAGTGAGTACTTATCTCGGTTGAGAGGGCAAGTCGGTGTCTGTGTGCACCTCACTTCGAGAATAAATCCGACCCATCAGGAAGGGAATTTTTACTTATTTTATTATTAAACATTAAAAAATAATAATTGTTATTGGATTGGATTCAGAGCTTAGTGTAGCGTACCCACCTGTTTCGGCTTAAGTTTAATATCATAATCATTACCTATCAAATCGGTTCAAGAGTACCTCAGACCAGGAAAAATGTAGAAAAAAAGGTGTCGCTCTGCTGTACAGTAGGTTAAAAGTGAGTCTCTATTTGGATGGTGTTAAATTTGAATTCAATTATATACTATCATTGTATAAGAAAAACGGTTCTGCGAGAAAACGGTCAGTCAGCCTATATAATATTACTAAGTATATATTTTGATGATATTATTGTGAATAAAGCAATTTATATATATCCTATTTACGTCGAACCTTGTTTTAAATTTTCAATCCTTAGCTATAAAAGTTGAACATTTTATAAATATTTAACTACAAAATAATTATTAAATTTTAAGTATGATAAATGTTGTCAAACTTCGACCTTAAAATGCTTATGAAAAAAAATTGTGACTGTATTTTTAATATTTTTCAATTGCTATTGTAAAAATTTATCAGGAGCCTTGCATTAATTTCCCACGCTTTTTTACCCAACAAATAAAATTTAATTGATTTTTATAGAAAAAAAAACTAAAAAAATTGAAAACTGACAATGTCCGTCAACAGCTCAAAAAGAGTCAAAATATTTTCAAAATTGTATGATGTATAGAAAATAAAAATATAAACATTCAGTAATATTTTCATGTATTTATACAGTAATTCGTTTTTGAATAACAACAAAAAACAAAATCGTTACATGAGAAATCGAGTGATTATCCAATATTCTTACAATATTTTATAGGATATTTAATTTGATTTGCTTTGTTGTATACGCCACGCAAAGGCTTGAAGTATATAACAGGTATATTTTTGGTTTCCTATTCCCAAACCGTCAAACGAGTAAGTTATCGACACCTGCAGTATAAGCTTATTTAAGTTCTCCTTTTGGTGAGTGGTGACCACGATAACGAGTACTGCACAAAAGGATAATTAAATAAGACAGGTACAACAGGATTTACACTATACAACTCTAAGGTTACTTTACTCTCGAACAACTGACCACGATAACGAGTGCTGGATGTTCGAGGGTGAGATATTTTTAACCTAGGCAAAGTATTACTATTTCTCGACTGACCACGATAACGAGTACTGGACGAGAAAGTAAGTACTACAATGTCTTGTTACCTTTTTCGATAGTGTTGCACACCACAATTAATGTCCCCGTACGCACACGTGAGAATGTAAAATAGATCACTCTAGAACGGGAGTAAAGAAAAAAAGTTACACCTTTTTTTTTTAAAAAATATAAGTTTGAAATATAATAAAAAATCGATGTTTCTAAAAACAAATAATTAAAAGAAAAGAAAAGAATTGTCGTTCACAACAGCCCCTTGCCGCTGAATGAACAGCCCCCCTTCCGTAGTTGCTGTCGCCTTAAGTAGCCATTCATATTTTGTTGACTCGGCATCCTTGACGTCTGCTTCGTATGTGGTCATTTAATTTGTGATCGGATATTAAAATATTTATAATAAGTGTTTTTTTTGTTATGTATATTGTATATAACATGTATATACTATATATACAACAGCTTGAAGACATTTTTTTTTTTTTGATAAAAATAGACAAACTTATGAATAATTTTGTATTACATTTTTAAATATTATATTTAAAAAGAAAAATTTTTACGAATTATTAACTCAAAATAATTTGTTTATTTCGGTTATTTTTCCATCTCTTGTAAATTTTTGAACTTTAAATGATTATAAAAAAAACTGTGACTAGGGATTTTTAATATTTTTCAAATGACATTGTAGCAATATAGTAGGCGCCTTGTATTAAATTTTCAAGTATTTTTACTCAACAAATAAAGTTTTATTGAGATTCATAGAAAAAAAACTAATAAAATAGGGAATTGAAAATGTCCCTAAACAGTTCAAAACAAATCAAAATATTTTGAAAATTTCATAATGTATAGAAAATAGAAATATAAACAACCAGTGAAAATTTCATGTACCTACGGTCATTTGTTTTAAAGTTACACCAAAATCCAAAGTCGATTTTATGAAAAATCAATTTTGGGTAAAAATTTTTTCTTTTGTTTTTCTTGGTGCTTTTAAAAATTAGTGGGAATTTTAAATGTTGACCCCTCGAATACACTAACTAGATTCACTTTCCATCGAACAAGATACTGAAGTTGAAAATCGAAGCATTATTTCGAATACTTATCGTGTACGACGACACAATAAAAAGAAATTTAAAAAAAAAAGACACATTGTTGTAAAAACAATACATTCATCCTTCCACTCAGAATCTAAAATCTAATTTTAAATGTGGATATTAGTATGATGGTTTTATCGATAGAAAATAAATATTTTAAAATTAGTGTTTGTTTTCCTCGCCACCGCTCGTTTTGTTACTGTTTGGTACACACGTACGTGATTCACTAAAACTCGATGTAAGAAGAAAAAATTCGGAAAATAAAACGATCAATTATTTGTTAATTTACAAGATTTTTACAATAAATTACATTTACAATTTTGAAAATATTATTTAGATAAAAAGGTTTTATTCAATAGATACCTACTATATTTTTTTTAATGCATATTTTAATAGCATATTTAGTAATTCTCTAGGGCATAAGTCCATGCATATTTTAAAGTTTTTAATCACATGAATTCCTGTACGAGACCTACTGATAACAATATAATATATTATGTACTAAATTTATTTAAATAATTTATTAGGTTGATTTTCATTGCTCATTAGTCATTATATTTATTTTTATTCTTTTTTAAATCGTAAGTTTATCACTTTTTCTTATTGTAAAATGTAATTTTTTTTTTGCTTGTTATATAGCATCAATGTTACTTTGATTTGTTAGGTAGGTATCATTATTTTAAATTTTATAATTGGGCTTTAGTCCATATATTATTCAATAAATTAATTAATATTAAGTAATACAATTATTACATATTTGAGAATATTTTCAACCCCCCCTCCTCTTATTGTAATATTCTGAACAACTATTTTTTTTTTTCATATTCAAATTTGGACGAAATTAAATAATAAAAATCCTAGAATAACTATTTTAGTTATTTTGTTGTAATTGTATAATACTATTCGTGGGTACTGTAATCTTCTAAAGTATACTACTATATATCTATGACAGTATCACGTTTTGTTGTTGATGTATAATGCGTTATATAAGTACCTAATGGATATTGTAATATGATTAATTTGGAATTCATTATAGGTAAATTTTTTTTAATACCATAGATGAGTACCTATATAATATGCCTTATACCTAGACTGACATACGGTCTCCGCTCAGAATCGTTTTTCTTATACAATGATATTATATCATTGAATTAAAATTTAATACCATCCATTATACAGTGACAAACTTGTAACCTACTGTACAGCAGAGCGACACCCACTTGCCCACCTTTTTTTTTATCTGAATCTTATTTTGTTATAATAAATTATAATTATAACCTTAGTCATCCCTAATATTTTTCAAATGTCATTGTACAATATAGTAGGTATTATTAGTACCAGGTTTGTATTACATTTTCGACATCATTTTTTCATGAAATAGTCGCTCCAATTTGGCATCGTGTGTTATTTTTTTTTCGCATATATGGGTCATTCGTTTTGTGAAATAAAACATTTAGGTGCTTATCACCTACCGACCAAAATTATTATTATTATTTATTTATGTTACCTATATACATATATAGGTACCAAACAATAATGTTTTCACAATATATAATTTCAAGTTGTACTTATACAAATATACGTTAAAATCATACACAGTAATATTTTGTATTCAATATGTTTTAGAAATATAATATAAATCACATTTAATATACAAAAAAATGTTTAAAAAAAAAGTTCCTGCGGCCTATATTCTAAGCAGGACATTGCAGAGTTGTGACATTTCAGTAATAAACAATGTATCTATTGACTATTGTACATTTATAAATGTAAGTATTCTATAATTTTGATATTTGTCTTGTTTGTGTAAATAGTTGCACTTTTTTTTCTCTAATTTCGTTTTATTTAATTAGGTATTTAGGTATTTAACATTTCTTTCGGTTAGATTCGGTTAATGTATAAACCTATCGACTAATTTAACGTTTGATATTGTCGGCATTTCAGCTGTTTCGACCTGCAGAACTGTAGATATAGAAATGCTCAGTATAATACGCACAAAATAAAAATCTACAGACTCGATCGATATATACTATTATGTTGTTTTACTTTTCCCAATAGGCATCAGCTACTGCTCAATTAGTACAAATTTATGTTTCCCAATCACGGATTCAATCGCTATATTATTCTTCTACTCCCGGGGGACTCGGTATATTACAGTACCTAAACAATATTTTTTTTCTCCATCGTCGAGGGCTCAATTAGTGTGCACCATTTCATACTATATATATATGTATATATACGTAGCTTTAGAACAATAGCACATCGTCCGGATTGACGTGCACACTAACAGCACTGAAAAATAATTTTGGAAACTAAAACCTCCCTAAACAACTCGAACTGTTACATAATGGACAGTGCAGAGGAGGAGTGGCTCCAAAAATTCTTAACAACCGATATTTTAAGGCCACTTTTCAATATGACACCTGTAGGACGTAGGTACTAATAAATTACTTACATCGACATAATTTAAAATGTCTGTTTGGACAGTGTTTTAAAATAAACTTTTTCTTTCCCCATAAACTTATAGAGATCAAAATATATTATACTGATCATCGCATAATATTATGACTACCAATAGTATAATTTATTATACCGATATATTATTATATTACTTATTAGGCTGTGGTATTTTCTTTTAGTCGAATAGACGCTTATCCTTTGGAACATCTTATCTAAAAGTTATTAATTGCATTTGATTTTAACTTTGAACAATCTACTTAGTTATATGATGTCAAAAGTACAAAATGTCATTCCATAGAATTATTAATTGTAACATATGCTATTCAAAATCGCTGGATATTATGAAACTGATGTATATTTATTCCCTAAAAAATACTATAAAATATAATAATATATAATATATAATGGGTACTAAAAATGTGTTTATTTCGAATCGTTGCCTTTATTTTGCAGTAGACAAAAGTATGCATGATAGCAACAATTTGTTTCGATTGTGTTGATCTAAAAAAAAATATTAAATAAATAATATGTATTATCAATACATTGATTTAAATATATACATCTAGTGTACCGCTACATATGATTGATTGTTCTGCCGTAAGTCACGGTAGAACGATTTTGAATAAAACGGGTTTTCGTATTTTGCATTTTCTTAAGGGATTGGAAGCAGCGCATTTATTTCACGTTTTAGACCTAAGAGCCTGACAAGATAACGCATAGGTACTTCAAAAGATCAGATTTAAATTCTGTAAAAAGATTTGAGCTTTTTTCTAGGTCATTGTGGAAATCGATTTTTGATATTTTTTGAAAAATTGTTCTTAAATCTTAGTTTAGTTATTTTAATTTTTTTAATTTTTACATTTACTTTGGTGTCTTTTTTAAGAAAGTCAAACAGTTATTCTAAAATCGAGTTCCACAAACACCTAGAAAAAAGGTCGATCGACTCAAATGTTTTTACAGAATTGAAATCCGATTATTTTGAGTTGACGTATTTTTGTCAGGCTTTTAGGTCTAGATTAATATTAAAATCAGTTCCTCGTTGGAACAATGCACGTGCAAACCGCTAGTTGTTTCCCGGAAATTGTAATGAATATCTCACCGTTGTTGAATATGCGGTTAGTAGTGGTGGCAATCACACACATTTTTATTTACTACTCACACAACAACACTAGGCGACTTCAACTGATAATCTAATTGACTATCGTTGACTCCTTAGAAACAGAGCGCTTCCGGCCCCCTCAAAATCATAACACTTTGACACTTTGTACAATGTTATAATTATTTAAATATGATATATGTTTCCCGGTGTAATTTTACCAGACGAATACGATGAAACAAAAATAAATGTATAATTAAATTAGTTTTCAACAAGATATTTAACTTTCCACGTTGCTTCTTAGTATTGGTAAAAACTTTTGACACTTTGTTCCTAAGCAAAAATTCAGTAATTAATAATTTCTCAATTGCGTTAATAGTTTTTGATTTTATTTACAATCTGTAACTACATGTAGTGCAATAATAGTAAATGAGATGTGGGTTGATTAGGGGAAGATTATGTATATATTTTAATTATTATATTAATTATTGATACATAATTATTTTTAAAGAATTCACAAAACAAAACTGTTAGGTATTTGCAAGTCAATTTATATTATATAAATAAATATATCTAGTGTACCGCTACTTATGATTGATTATTCACATTTATTTTTATTTTTATCTGCCAAGGATAGTTTAGATTAAAAAAACGCGTAAATTCACAATAAAAATGGTATTATTAATTCATGATATTTTTATTATATGTTACCATTTGAAAATCAAAAGTTGTTAGTGGTTTCACTAATAAATATAAGGGTGAAAAAAATTAAAATATTATACGGTTTTAGAAAAAAATAAACCTAGAAGTTTAAAAAAAAAAAAATTCAAAAAAATTTAATACTTTTCGAGATAATTAGTGTACCCACTTAAATGGATCATCCTGTATATTATATTATGGATTTTAAAATTGTTTGTTTATTACAATAACATACCATATTAAACAGGACGATCCGTTGATATGAGAACCATAATTAGTAAAATTTTATAACAAAAAATAAAATTACACGTGAAACAACAAATTTCTACTAATAATAATGGAATCGATGAAAGTGCCATTTTCATACAAACGGGCCAAACCACTGGACCTGTCGTTCGAAGACCTGGAGTCGCTGTCGCCCTTGCCCAGCTCGCTTCGAGTGTTCTCCACGGGCCCCGCCAGTTCGTACCGGATGTTGGGCGCGCCGGCCAAGCGCCATGGCCGGTACAAGACGGCTTCGGTGTTACTGAGCAACAACCGGTTGACCGGTGGCTTGGACGACATCCGGCTGCTGGTCGACAAACTGCTCTGGCAGCCAAATGCCCTCTGCTGGCTGGACCTGTCTCACAACCAGTTGACCGACCTGTCGGATGAGCTGCTCGGGTTCCCGAATCTGAGTACGCTGTACTTGCACCACAATCGATTGGCCAGCCTGTGCGCCGTGGCGCGCATCAACCGGCTGCCAAAGCTCAGGTCGGTGACGCTGCAGAACAACCCGATGGCCGAGTACCGCGGTTACCGGACCGCGGTCCTATCCGTGTTGAAGCGCATCACCAGGCTTGACTTCGTCAGCGTGACGGAAAGTGAGAGGCGCCTCTTGCCACCCATAGCTTTGGAAAGTTTCATTAACAACTATTTAAAGCGCCAGAAATCATGATGGACTGCTGCTGAAAACGATCGAGTGTAAATAACGTCGGCCACGGAGTATTAAGGTGCGAAGCCGTTTAATCACGTCGATACAATAATAATAATAATAATATTATCATCATGGCATCAACTACTGTGGAGAGACGCTCAATGACAACAGTCCGCGGACATAAATTTTTATTTATTTCGTATGGCGAATATATTATTATAATATTATACATTAACGAGATAACATAATATATTATTTTATCAATATTACATCCTGCGTTGTATATAATTATGTTGCCGTTACGAGAATTATTAAAAATGGTCATGCGACTGTTAATAACACCTAAATTAATTATTTATACTATATTATCTTTTTAAAAAATACCTAACTAAATAAGTTAAAGACTAAATTGTTGAGGTTTAACGTTTTAAATTTAAATCGATTACCTATTATTGTTATTCTATTATTATTTATTATTTATTTAAAAATGCACCAATCCATGGTTGATAATAATATATTAATATAGTATTAATAATTAATATAATATAAGTATATAATATGCAATGTAGCCTGACAGAACATAATATAGCTGTAAGCTTTTAAGTCTTAACTACCTATAGTTAAGCTATTAAGCCATTGTCCTTGTGGCAGGGGGCTAGGTGGGATAGAGTGCTGCCTATTCAGTATTTTCGATAGGTTTAGGTAAAGATTTCCCATCATCCTACAGTATATGAAAAACCACCTGCATTGTATGACACACACTTAGTATAGTAGGTACACCATTTTTGAGTGTGCAGCATATAGTAGAGTGCACATACGTTAATTTCGGTAATTAAAAAAAATAAAAATAAAAATCATCAATAATATTTTATTACATTGCCCTAGGTATATAAAAATGGTTTGTTTTTCTTGCAGTACCTAAATGAAACTATCTACAAAATGAATAAAGTTTAATTTTCTATTTTATCCTAATTCAATGTTCCACCCTTAAAATATATCAAAATATGATCTTTATTTCAAATTTCATTTTTATTATTTTATTCCATTTGATTTATTACCTACTAAAAAGTAAAACTTATAAAAAATATTTTGCGTATCTTTCAGTGGATTTTAAATGTCTATTTGTATTCATAAATATTGAGTGTTCTGATTCATACTAAATCTAAGTTTTCGAGTTTTATTCATCTTATTATGGAAAAAAGCCATGGACAAAAAAAGCCACGGGACAAAAATGCCACCCATAAAAAAGTCATGGATAAAAATGACACGGATTAATTTTTGTGCTGCAACAATAAATGTAATACAATGTATTATTATTTATTTTTAAATTTAATGCAAAGTACAATTAAAAAAAGGTGGGTAAGTGGATGTCGCTCTGCTGTACAGTAGGTTACAAGTGTGAAGTGGGTCACTGTATAATGAATGCTATTAAATTTGAATTCAATGATACAATATCATTGTATAAGAAAAACGATTCTGAGCGAAGACGGTATGTCAGTCTAGGTTTAAGACAAATTATATACATATCTATGGTATTAAAAAAAAATTGACCTATAATAAATTCCAAATTAATCATATCACATTATCAAAATATTCATTAGGTACTTATAACACGTTATACATCAACATCAATAACAAACCCTGATACTATCATAGATATATAATAGTACACTTTAGAAGTTTCAAGTAGGTACCCAAGAATAATATTATATAATCACAACAAAATAACTAGATTTTTTAATATGTAATTTCGTCCAAATTTGAACATAAAATCACTATAAAAAAAGGTGGGTAAGTGGATGTCGCTCTGCTGTACAGTAGGTTACAAGTGGGTCACTGTATAATGGATGCTTTTAAATTTGAATTCAATGATACAATATCATTGTATAAGAAAAACGATTCTGAGCGAAGACGGTATGTTAGTCTAGGTTTAAGACAAATTATATACATATCTATGGTATTAAAAAAAAATTGACCTAAAATAAATTCCAAATTAATCATATCACAATATCCATTAGGTACTTATAACACGTTATACACCAACAACAAACCCTGATACTATCATATATATATAATAGTACACTTTAGAAGTTTCAAGTAGGTACCCACGAATAATATTATATAATCACAACAAAATAACTAGGTTTTTTAATATGTAATTTCGTCCAAATTTGAACATAAAATGACTATAAAAATAAACTGTGATTGTATATTTTTTAGATTTTTCGGTAAGAGAATTAACTACTTACGTGGAATCTTGTTTTAAATTTTCAATCCTTAGCTATAAAAACTGAACATTTTATAATTTATTAATTACGATGATTAATAATTTTCGAGATTTTGAAAAATTCTGTCAAAATTCGATGTTAAAATGCTTATAAAAAAAATTGTGCCTATGTATTTTTAATATTTTTCAACTGATATTGTAACAATATATCAGGAGCCTTGTATTAAATTTTTACACTTTTTGGCCCAACAGATAAAACTTTATTGATATTTATAGAAAAAAAAAACTAAAAAAATTGAAAACTGAAAATGTCCGTAAACGGCTCAAAAAGAGTCAAAATATTTTCAAAATTGTATGGTGTATAGGAAATGCTAATATAAACATTCAGTGAAATTTTCATGTATTTACAGTAATTCGTTTTTTAATTACAACAAAAAAAGGAAATTGCCACATGAGAAATCGAGTGAATATCCAATGTTGTAAAAATTTGAATTTCAAACGCTCATAAAAATTTAATTTGACTTTCCGGTAGAGATTTTTTTATTGATAAAGGTAGACAATCTTATGAGTAATCTTGTATTAGATTTTCAAATCTTAGATTTAAAAAGAAAAATTTTTACGAATTCTTAACTCAAAATAATTTGCTAATTTTCGTGATTTTTCCATATTTTGTCAATTTTTGAACTTTAAATGCTTATAAAAAAAAATTGTGACTAAGGATTTTTAATATTTTTCATCTGCCTTTGAAACAATATATTAGGAGCCTTCTATTAAATTTTCAAGCTTTCGCAACCAACAAATAAAATTTTATTGATATTTCTAGAAAAAAAACTAAAAAAAAACGAAAAATGAAAATGTCCCTAAACAGTTCAAAATAAATCAAAATATTTTGAAAATGTTATCGTGTATAGAAAATGCAAATATAAACAACCAGTGAAAATTTCATGTATATACGTTCATTTGTTTTAAAGTTACACCAATAACCAAAATCGATTTTTTGGAAAATCAATTTTGCGTAAAAATTCCCGTTTTTCCTTAATTTTTATGTTGTTTTTCCCGGCGCGTGTGAAAACTACTGGGAAATTTAAATTTTGACCTCCCCAATGCACCAACGATATTCACTTTCCAATCGAACAAGATACTGAAGTCGAAAATCGAAGCATTATTTCGACTACTTATCGTGTACACAGATACAAAAAAAATAAAAAAATAAAAAAATAAAAAAATAAAAAATAAAAAAATAAAAAAATAAAAAAACACACATCATTGTAAAATCAATACATTCATCGTTTCACTCAGAATCTAATAAACTGAAAAATTTTTACGAATTCTTAACTCAAAATAATTTGCTAATTTTCGTGATTTTTCCATATTTTGTCAATTTTTGAACTTTAAATGCTTATAAAAAAAACTGTGACTAACGATTTTTAATATTTTTCATCTGCCTTTGAAACAATATACTAGGAGCCTTCTATTACATTTTCAAGTTTTTTTAACGAACAAATAAAATTTTATTGATATTTCTAGAAAAAAAACTAAAAAAAAAATGAAAAATGAAAATGTCTCTAAACAGTTCAAAATAAATCAAAATATTTTGAAAATGTTTTCGTGTATAGAAAATACAAATATAAACAACCAGTGAAAATTTCATGTATCTACGGTCATTTGTTTTAAAGTTACACCAAAAACCAAATTCAATTTTCTGAAAAATCGATTTTGCGTAAAAATTCCCGTTTTTCTTTTGTTTTTCCTGGCGCTTTTAAAAAGTACTGTTAATTTTAAATTTTGACCTCCCCAATGCACCAACGATATTCACTTTCCAATCGAACAAAATACTGAAGTCCAAAATAGAAGCATTATTTCGACTACTTATCGTGTACACAGACACAAAAAAATAAAAAAAAAAACACACATCATTGTAAAATCAATACATTCATCATTTCACTCAGAATCTAAAAAAAATCGAATTATTTTTACATTAACCAAAGTGATTTTATGAATTAAATACTCGAGTTTTTTTTTTATATAATTTACCAACATATACCTATTAAACATATCAACCTCAATGTTTTAAGCGTTATGTATTTTTAATAAGTATACCTAATTGTTTATTTGCACAGCTAAAACTTAGATGTTGTTGGCTTATAAATATTAAAATGCAACTCTTATAAATGGAGAAATTTTATACGTCACGTGGTGGTTTCATAAGAACAACTTATGGAGAACCTTGTACTTATTACATATTGTCAAGCTTTTTGATTGAAAACTTTATTTTATTAACATTCGTAGAAAAAGAATCTTAAATTTCAAATGACCTCAAATATTTCAAACTCGACAAATATTTAGAATATTAATTTTTTGTCTATAAAAAGGTAGGTAGGTAATATAAATAATTGGTGAATATTTCAAGCATTTGAAGTCATTTGTTTTGGACTTACGAGTTACGACATAATAATAACATCAATTTTTCGAATATGTACTGATGATATTTTAATGTTAAAAAATAGGTACCTATATAGGTACCATACTCCTACTCCCGTTTTTCTGTATTTTTTAAGTCTTTAGACCAGAGCTTAAATCAAAAAAAAAATAATTCCGTTTACCGTTATATGAATATTTAACGTTATGATCGGATGACTGTTTAACGTTATTCAATTTATGCGTTTAAACGTTTTGCAAATGTAAAAGTTATATTCAATTTATGTGATAAGCGTTAACAATTAAAACGTTATGAAAAATGTATCGTTTTCCGTTCAAACGTTACCTATTTGAATTTGTGTAACTATACCTACTCTACGAGCTAGTACCTATAGGTTAGGTACAACCAGGTGCGGAACCAGAAATGAAAAAAGGGAGGGGCTGGATGAAAATATTTACTTCAAGTAAATTTATTTTATTTTGATCAGGTACCTAGTATTTTAAATCACAGTTTTACGAAAATAACCATATAATATTATATTATTTTACTGATAGTTATAATTTTATAAATATTATTTTTTCTGGCAATGTCATGTTTCAATCTTTAATAATATTGTTTTCTGTTACGTTGTTCCATATTAATATTTAATCATAATGGTTTATCGTTTACCGATATGTTAATCGTTTTCGATTGCATTATCGTTTTTTTGAATTTACGTTATACTCGTAAAGTCGTAACACATGAATAAAAGACATGCATTAAAAAATAAAAACATATCTAGCAATTGAAAATCAATTACTCCGCCGCATGAATCTAAATTAAGGCTGTTATAGAGCAGACAATTTGACATATTGCCAATTTATTATATATGTGGAATGTCTGTGTGACATGTGTAGGTTTACATTAATAAACTTTAGTGTGAGAGAGCTAAAACCATTTAAAAGTTCCCCTTAAACCTACTATAGCCTCTGTACTCAATGGTGGAAACTGCTAAAAGAGAAAAAAAATGTTCAAGTGATACCTACTAGAATACCAGCTATCCGATTTTCGAAAGATTTGTATTAATTTACTTTATTACAATTTACTAGGTTATGTAAGGAAAATATTTAGATAATTTTATATTCTGAGTGGAACAATGAATGTATTGATTTTACAATGATGTGGGTTTTTTTTTCAAATTTTATTTTAAATTTTTTTTAAATTTTTTTTGTGTCAGTCATCACGTTTTAGGACAGTAAAAGTGCATGGATTTTCTTCAACAGTAGCTTTTCTGATAGGAAAGTGAATCTAGTTGGTACTTTGGGTGGTCAAACGAGCGCCGGGAAAAACCACATACAAATTAAGGGAAAACGGGAATTTTTACGCAAAATCGGTTTTCCAAAAAATCGATTTTGGGTTTTTGGTGCAACTCTTAAACAAATGACCATAGGTACATGAAATTTTGACTGAATGTTTATAATAGCATTTTCTACACACTATAATATTTTCAAAATGTTTTGATTTATTTTGAACTGTTTAGGCACATTTTAATTTTCCATTTTTTTTTTTAGTTTTTTTTCTAAAAATATGAATAAAATGTTATTTGTTAGTTAAATAAGCTTGAAAATTTAATACAAGGCTCCTACTATATTGTTACAATGGTATTTGAAAAATATTAAAAATCCTTAGTCACAATTTTTTTTTTAACCATTTAAAGTTCAAAAATTGACAAAATATGGAAAAACCACGAAAATAAGCAAATTATTTTGAGATAAAAATTCGTAAAAATTTTTCTTTTTAAATCTAAGGTTTTAAAATGTAATACAAGATTCCGTATAAGATTATCTACCTTCATCAAAAAAAAAGTCTTTAAGAAAGTCGAATTAAATTTTTATGAGCTTTTGAAATTCAAATTTTTACAACATTGGATATTCACTCGATTTCTCATGTAGCAATTTCCTTATTTTGTTGTAATTCAAAACCCAATAACTGTAGACACATGAAAATTTTACCGAATGTTTATATTAGTATTTTCTCTACACCATACAATTTTGAAAATATTTTGACTCTTTTTGAGCTGTTTACGGACATTTTCAGTTTTCAATTTTTTTAGTTTTTTATTCTATAAATATCAATTAAGTTTTATCTGTTGGGCCAAAAAGGGTAAAAATGTAATACAAATCTCCTGATATATTGTTAAAATATCAGTTGAAAAATATTAAAAATACAATTAGATTACAAAAAGCACAATTTTTTTTTATAAGCATTTAAAGATCGAATTTTACTAAATTTATCAAATTTAAAATTGAATAATTATTTTGTAGTTAAAAATTTATAAAAAGTTCAACTTTTATATCTAAGGAATGAAAATTTAAAACAAGATTCCACGTAAGTAGTTGATTGTGTTACCAAAAAAAACTAAAAAATACACAAGCACAGTTTATTTTTATAGTAATTTTAAGTTCAAATTTTGACGAAATTGCATATTAAAATCAATATCAACGATTTTAGTTTTTTGTTGTAATTTAAAAATATTATTCGGGGATATATGAAACTAAAAAATCAAAAAATCAAAATATTTTGGGCTATCCATACAATCTACCATAGTATAATGAATAAGAAGTATGCTCTATGATAAGGCTATAATAAATAATAACGATATAAAATATCCAGACTGACAAACCGTCTCCGATCAGAATCGTTTTTTTCATACAATGATATTATATCAATGAATTCAAATTTAATACCATCCATTATACAGTGACCCACTTGTAACCTAACCTACTGTACAGCAGAGCACCTTTTTTTTTAAACTTAATATAATAGAGAATTTTAGAAAAAAATTTAATTTATGAATAACTTTAAAAAAAAATATTTTGATTTTAAGGACTGTTACCGAAGCCAAAAAAATACCTCTCTACTTAACCTAGAAAATATGCTATTAAATAAATACAGACATTCACAATTTAAAACAGCTATCGGCCTTCGGGAATTACATAAACTTATACCTTCCACAAATCCACTTACCGGTCTAAACCAGCTGAGATCACCAATTAATATTTTTGGAGGCCCACCTTAGGAATTCAAGAAGCTTTCGGGTCAGCACATGAAACAAATTTTAACAAAACAATAATTCAGGCTCATATTAATTTGTTATTGAAATATAAATAACTATCGAGTTTAAAATTTTAGATTCACAGCGATGTGTGTGTGTTTTTTTTAGTGTGTCAGTCATTACCTATAGGAACAGAAAAAATGCATCAATTATTTTCTTCAACAACATATTTTCTGGGAGAAAAAGTGAATCTAGTCGGTACTTATTATGGGGTCGGAAGTAAAAAATTCCCAATAGAGTTTTCAAAAGTAAGGTAAAACTGAGATTTTTAAGCAAAACCAAAAATCGATTTTGTTTTTTATTGTAACTCTACAAAAAGTATTTAAATTTAGATTAAATTCTCACTGAATATTTTATATTAAATATTATGTCAATGCACCATAACATTTTAAAAATATTATGACTCTTTTTGAGCTATAAATAGGCATACTTCATACATTTTATTTAGTTACAATATAGATATAGTTTTATTGGTTTTTTTTTTAAATTATTGTCGATACAAAATTTTTCGGTCGACCAAACATATTGAAAATGTAATACATTAACGTTCCTCATTAGTGGATGTTAGTGGAAACTAAAAAATAGGTTAAGAGTAAATAATCCACAATAATTTTTATGAGCATTAGAACTTAGAAGTCAAATTGTTGTCAACATGTATCAAAAACTCAAAAATTGGCCAATTATTTTGAGTTAGAAATTCAAAAACATTTTTCTATTTATATCTAAGATTTGAAATTTACATACAAGATTCCCATTGAGTTAATTTATATTTAACAAAAAAAAAATTTACCGGAAAGTCAAATTAACTTTTTACGATCTTTTTAAGTTAGACATTCACCCGTAAATTAACAGATTCCCATCCAACGATTTTCTTATTTTGTTGTTATTTCAATAAACCATTAACAGTATAGGAACTTAAAATGTTCGTCAAATGTTTATAATATAATTTTCTATATACACGATAAGATGTTCAAATATTTTGACTCGTTTTCAGTTATTTATAGATATTTGAAAAATTGTATTTCATATTTTTTTATTCTATAAATGTCAATAAATTTTATTCGTAGGATTAAAATGCTTGAAAATGTAATACAAAATTCCTCCTAAGTTGATATAATATCAGAAGAAAAATATTTAAGCCACAATTTTTTTTTTATAGGAATTTAAAGTTCAAATTTTGACAAATTTATCAATTTAAAAATGTACAAATTACTTAGTAGTTGGTTATTATTTCAGTCATTATTTCCAATTTAAACCTCTTATCTACGAACCTCATTAAAATGATCTACAATCCCCTTTCCATATTATATTTGTATACACAGTAATTAAACCATAATCTATAAACCTGTATAATGCACAATATCCGTAACATTTAATTATATTTATTACCAATTGTAATTATCCATAGTACTTAAAAATTTTAATTATCATGTTATAATGTTAAAAATTATGTAAACTTTCAATATCCCTAGATTTAGATAGCTTTAGGCTAGGAAAGTCTTATGTTTAATTAAAAAAAAAAAAAAAAAAGTAGTTGGTATATGAAACTTTTTGAGTACCTTTACCTATATTATTATATTTTATATACCCAGTGACATTTTAAAATAAATTTTTTTGGCACAAATGAATTTAATACCTACTGTTGTACTAATGCCTAATAGTAAAATAAATTACTTTGATCACAATATCATCAAAAATACTTAGTAATTGTATAGGCGGACAGACAGTCCAATTTTATCACCATCCATTACACTGCAGTAACCCACTTGATGATCTGCAGAGAGATTTCCATTTACATCACGTTTTATTGTTCTGAGAATATAAAAAAATAATATAAAAAGGTGGGCAAGTGGGTGTCGCTCTGCTGTACAGTAGGTTACAAGTGGGTCACTGTAAAATGGATGATATTAAATTTGAATTCAACGATATAATATCATTATTTAGAAAAACGATTCTGAGCGGAGACAGTATGTCAGTCTAGGTAAATTTAAGGCATATTAAATACTTATCCAAAAATTGAGCTATTATAGGTACCTATAATAAATTCCAAATTAATCATATCACAAGATCCATTAGGTACTTATAATGCGTTATACGTCAACAATAAACCCTGATAATATCATAGTCCATACTCCATAGAAATATAATAGTGTACTTTAGAAGTTTCAAGTACCCACGAATAATATTATTCAATCACAACAAAATAACTAAAATAGTTATTCTAGGTTTTTTAATATGTAATTTCGTCCAAATTTGAATTTAAAATGTCTGTAAAAAATAACTGTGTTCATATATTATTTAGATTTTTTGGTTACAGTATGAACTATTTACGAGAACCTTTGTGTTGAATTTGCAATCCTTAGCTATAAAAACTGAACATTTTATAATTTATTAATTACAATGATTGATAATTTTCGAGATTTTGATAAATTTTGTCAAAATTTGATCTTTAAATGCTTATAAAAAAAAACTGTGCATATGTATTTTTAATATTTTTCAACTGATATTGTAACAATATATCAGGAGCCTTGTATTAAATTTTTACACTTTTTGGCCCAACAGATAAAACTTTATTGATATTTATAGAAAAAAAAACTAAAAAAATTTAAAGCTGTAAATGTCCATAAACAGTTCAAAAAGAGTCAAAATATTTTCAAAATTGTATGGTATATAGGAAATGCTAATATAAACATTCAGTGAAATTTTCATGTATCTACAGTTATTCGTTTTTGAATTACAACAAAATAAGGAAATCGCTACATGAGAAATCGAGTGAACATCCAATGTTGTAAAAATTTGAATTTCAAACGCTCATAAAAATTTAATTTGACATTCCGGTAGAGATTTTTTTATTGATAAAGGTAGACAAACTTATGAGTAATCTTGTATTACATTTTCAAATCTTAGATTTAAAAAGAAAAATTTTTACGAATTCTTAACTCAAAAAAATTCGCTAAGTTTCGTGATTTTTCCATATTTTTACAATTTTTGAACTTTAAATGCTTATAAAAAAAAATTGTGACTAAGGATTTTTAATATTTTTCATCTGCCTTTGAAACAATATATTAGGAGCCTTTTATTAAATTTTCAAGCTTTCACAACCAACAAATAAAATTTTATTGATATTTTTAGAAAAAAAACTAAAAAAAAATGGAAAATGAAAATGTCCCTAAACAGTTCAAAATAAATCAAAATATTTTGAAAATGTTATCGTGTATAGAAAATGCAAATATAAACAACCAGTGAAAATTCCATGTATATACGGTCATTTGTTTTAAAATTAAAATTAAGGAAAAACGGGAATTTTTACGCAAAATTGGTTTTCCAAAAAATCGATTTTGGTTTTTGGTGTAACTCTAAAACAAATGAACGTATATACATGAAATTTTCACTGGTTGTTTATATTTGCATTTTCTATACACGATAACATTTTCAAAATATTTTGATTTATTTTGAACTGTTTAGGGACATTTTCATTTTTCATTTTTTTTTAGTTTTTTTTCTAGAAATATCAATAAAATTTTATTTGTTGGTTGCGAAAGCTTGAAAATTTAATAGAAGGCTCCTAATATGTTGTTTCAAAGGCAGATGAAAAATATTAAAAATCCTTAGTCACAATTTTTTTTATAAGCACTTAAAGTTCAAAAATTGACAAAATATGGAAAAATCACGAAAATTAGCAAATTATTTTGAGTTAAGAATTCGTAAAAATTTTTCTTTTTAAATCTAAGATTTGAAAATGAAACACAAGATTCCTTATAAGATTATCTACCTTTATCAATAAAAAAATCTCTACCGGACAGTTAAATTAAATTTTTATGAGCGTTTGAAATTCAAATTTTTACAACATTGGATATTCACTCGATTTCTCATGTAGCGATTTCCTTATTTTGTTGTAATTCAAAAACGAATAACTGTAGATACATGAAAATTTCACTGAATGTTTATATTAGCATTTCCTATACACCATACAATTTTGAAAATATTTTGACTCTTTTTGAGCTGTTTATGGACATTTACAGCTTTCAATTTTTTTTAGTTTTTTTTTCTATAAATATCAATAAAGTTTTATCTGTTGGGCCAAAAAGTGTAAAAATTTAATACAAGGCTCCTGATATATTGTTACAATATCAGTTGAAAAATATTAAAAATACATAGGCACGATTTTTTTTTATAAGCATTTAAAGTTGGAATTTTGACAAAATTTATCAAAATCTCGAAAATTATCAATCGTTGGAATTAAAAAATTATAAAATGTTCAGTTTTTATAACTAAGAGTTGAAAATTTAAAACAAAGATTCTCTTAAATAATTCAATACTGTAACCAAAAAATCTAAAAAATATATAAACACACTTATTTTTTACAGACATTTTAATTTCAAATTTAGACAAAATTTCATATTTAAACCAAGAATTACGATTTTAGTTATTTTGTTGTGATTGAATAATACTATTCGTGGGTACTTGAAACTTCTAAAGTGTACTATTATATATCTATGATAGTATCACGGTTTTTGTTGATGTATAACGCGTTATAAGTATCTAATGGATATTGTGATATGATTAATTTGGAATTTATTATAGGTACCTATTATAGGTCAATTTTTTGTTTAATACCATAGATATGTATATAATATGCCTTATACATAGACTGACATACCATCACCGCTCAGAATCGTTTTTCTTATACAATGATATTATATCATTGAATTCAAATTTAATACCATCCATTATACAGTGACCCACTTGTAACCTACTGTACAGCAGAGCGACACCCACTTGCCCACCTTTTTTTTGTGTCTGTCATCACGTTTTGGGACAGTAAAAGTGCTTCGATTTTCTTCAATAGTACCTTTTCTGATAGGAAAGTGAATCTAGTTGGTACTTTGGGGGGTCAAAAGTAAACATTTTCCAGTAGTTTTCACAAGCGCCGGGAAAAACAACATAAAAATTAAGGAAAAACGGGAATTTTTACGCAAAATCGATTTTCCAAAAAATCGAATTTGGTTTTTGGTGTAACTTTAAAACAAATGACCGTAGATACATGAAATTTTCACTGGTTGTTTATATTTACATTTTCTATACACGATAACATTTTCAAAATATTTTGATTTATTTTGAACTGTTTAGGGACATTTTCATTTTTCATTTTTTTTTAGTTTTTTTTCTAGAAATATCAATAAAATTTTATTTGTGGGTTGCGAAAGCTTGAAAATTTAATAGAAGGCTCCTAATATGTTGTTTCAAAGGCAGATGAAAAATATTAAAAATCCTTAGTCACAATTTTTTTTTATAAGCATTTAAAGTTCAAAAATTGACAAAATATGGAAAAATCACGAAAATTAGCAAATTATTTTGAGTTAAGAATTCGTAAAAATTTTTCTTTTTAAATCTAAGATTTGAAAATGTAATATAAGATTACTCATAAGTTTGTCTACCTTTATCAATAAAAAAATCTCTACCGGAATGTCAAATTAAATTTTTATGAGCGTTTGAAATTCAAATTTTTACAACATTGGATGTTCACTCGATTTCTCATGTAGCGATTTCCTTATTTTGTTGTAATTCAAAAACGAATAACTGTAGATACATGAAAATTTCACTGAATGTTTATATTATCATTTCCTATACACCATACAATTTTGAAAATATTTTGACTCTTTTTGAGCCGTTTACGGACATTTTCAGTTCTCAATTTTTTTAGTTTTTTTTTCTATAAATATCAATAAAGTTTTATCTGTTGGGCCAAAAAGTGTACAAATTTAATACAAGGCTCCTGATATATTGTTACAATATCAGTTGAAAAATATTAAAAATACATAGGCACAGTTTTTTTTTATAAGCATTTAAAGATCAAATTTTGACAAAATTTATCAAAATCTCGAAAATTATCAATCATTGTAATTAATAAATTATAAAATGTTCAGTTTTTCTAGCTAAGGATTGCAAATTCAACACAAAGGTTCTCGTAAATAGTTCATACTGTAACCAAAAAATCTAAAAAATATATGAACACAGTTTTTTTTTACAGACATTTTAAATTCAAATTTGAACGAAATTACATATTAAAAAACCTAGAAAAACTATTTTAGTTATTTTGTTGTGATTGAATAATATTATTCGTGGGTACTTGAAACTTCTAAAGTGTACTATTATATATCTATGATAGTATCACGGTTTTTGTTGATGTATAACGCGTTATAAGTACCTAATGGATATTTTGATATGATTAATTTTGGAATTTATTATAGGTACCTACCTATTATAGGTCAAATTTTGGTTTAGTACCATAGATATGTATAATGTATATAATATGTCTTATACCTAGACTGACATACTGTCTCCGCTCAGAATCGTTTTTCTTATACAATGATATTATATCGTTGAATTCAAATTTAATATCATCCATTATACAGTGACCCACTTGTAACCTACTGTACAGCAGAGCGACACCCACTTGCCCACCTTTTTTTTTATTTTGGCAATAATGTATAGCTACTCTGATTTTACAAATGGTGTGTGTTTTTAATTTTTAATTTTTTATTATTTTTATTTGTGTGTCTGTCACCACCGTTTGGAGCAGTAAGACTTCTTCGATTTTCTTCAACAGTACCTATCTTGTTCGATGGGAAAGTGAATCTAGTTGGTGCTTCGGGAGGTCAAAATTTAAAATTCCCAATAGTTTTCAAAAGCGACGGGAAAAATAACATACAAATTAAGAGGAAACGGTAATTTTTAAGCAAAATCGGTTTTTGACAAAATCTATTTTGGTTTTTGGTGTAACTTTAAAACAAATGAACGCATAAACATGACATTTTCACTGATATTTATACATTCGAACTTTCTGTATACATGATAACATTTTCAAATGTTACCAAAAAAAACTAAAAAATACACAAGCACAGTTTATTTTTATAGTAATTTTAAGTTCAAATTTTGACGAAATTGCATATTAAAATCAATATCAACGATTTTAGTTTTTTGTTGTAATTTAAAAATATTATTCGGGGATATATGAAACTAAAAAATCAAAAAATCAAAATATTTTGGGCTATCCATACAATCTACCATAGTATAATGAATAAGAAGTATGCTCTATGATAAGGCTATAATAAATAATAACGATATAAAATATCCAGACTGACAAACCGTCTCCGATCAGAATCGTTTTTTTCATACAATGATATTATATCAATGAATTCAAATTTAATACCATCCATTATACAGTGACCCACTTGTAACCTAACCTACTGTACAGCAGAGCACCTTTTTTTTTAAACTTAATATAATAGAGAATTTTAGAAAAAAATTTAATTTATGAATAACTTTAAAAAAAAATATTTTGATTTTAAGGACTGTTACCGAAGCCAAAAAAATACCTCTCTACTTAACCTAGAAAATATGCTATTAAATAAATACAGACATTCACAATTTAAAACAGCTATCGGCCTTCGGGAATTACATAAACTTATACCTTCCACAAATCCACTTACCGGTCTAAACCAGCTGAGATCACCAATTAATATTTTTGGAGGCCCACCTTAGGAATTCAAGAAGCTTTCGGGTCAGCACATGAAACAAATTTTAACAAAACAATAATTCAGGCTCATATTAATTTGTTATTGAAATATAAATAACTATCGAGTTTAAAATTTTAGATTCACAGCGATGTGTGTGTGTTTTTTTTAGTGTGTCAGTCATTACCTATAGGAACAGAAAAAATGCATCAATTATTTTCTTCAACAACATATTTTCTGGGAGAAAAAGTGAATCTAGTCGGTACTTATTATGGGGTCGGAAGTAAAAAATTCCCAATAGAGTTTTCAAAAGTAAGGTAAAACTGAGATTTTTAAGCAAAACCAAAAATCGATTTTGTTTTTTATTGTAACTCTACAAAAAGTATTTAAATTTAGATTAAATTCTCACTGAATATTTTATATTAAATATTATGTCAATGCACCATAACATTTTAAAAATATTATGACTCTTTTTGAGCTATAAATAGGCATACTTCATACATTTTATTTAGTTACAATATAGATATAGTTTTATTGGTTTTTTTTTTAAATTATTGTCGATACAAAATTTTTCGGTCGACCAAACATATTGAAAATGTAATACATTAACGTTCCTCATTAGTGGATGTTAGTGGAAACTAAAAAATAGGTTAAGAGTAAATAATCCACAATAATTTTTATGAGCATTAGAACTTAGAAGTCAAATTGTTGTCAACATGTATCAAAAACTCAAAAATTGGCCAATTATTTTGAGTTAGAAATTCAAAAACATTTTTCTATTTATATCTAAGATTTGAAATTTACATACAAGATTCCCATTGAGTTAATTTATATTTAACAAAAAAAAAATTTACCGGAAAGTCAAATTAACTTTTTACGATCTTTTTAAGTTAGACATTCACCCGTAAATTAACAGATTCCCATCCAACGATTTTCTTATTTTGTTGTTATTTCAATAAACCATTAACAGTATAGGAACTTAAAATGTTCGTCAAATGTTTATAATATAATTTTCTATATACACGATAAGATGTTCAAATATTTTGACTCGTTTTCAGTTATTTATAGATATTTGAAAAATTGTATTTCATATTTTTTTATTCTATAAATGTCAATAAATTTTATTCGTAGGATTAAAATGCTTGAAAATGTAATACAAAATTCCTCCTAAGTTGATATAATATCAGAAGAAAAATATTTAAGCCACAATTTTTTTTTTATAGGAATTTAAAGTTCAAATTTTGACAAATTTATCAATTTAAAAATGTACAAATTACTTAGTAGTTGGTTATTATTTCAGTCATTATTTCCAATTTAAACCTCTTATCTACGAACCTCATTAAAATGATCTACAATCCCCTTTCCATATTATATTTGTATACACAGTAATTAAACCATAATCTATAAACCTGTATAATGCACAATATCCGTAACATTTAATTATATTTATTACCAATTGTAATTATCCATAGTACTTAAAAATTTTAATTATCATGTTATAATGTTAAAAATTATGTAAACTTTCAATATCCCTAGATTTAGATAGCTTTAGGCTAGGAAAGTCTTATGTTTAATTAATAAAAAAAAAAAAAAAAGTAGTTGGTATATGAAACTTTTTGAGTACCTTTACCTATATTATTATATTTTATATACCCAGTGACATTTTAAAATAAATTTTTTTGGCACAAATGAATTTAATACCTACTGTTGTACTAATGCCTAATAGTAAAATAAATTACTTTGATCACAATATCATCAAAAATACTTAGTAATTGTATAGGCGGACAGACAGTCCAATTTTATCACCATCCATTACACTGCAGTAACCCACTTGATGATCTGCAGAGAGATTTCCATTTACATCACGTTTTATTGTTCTGAGAATATAAAAAAATAATATAAAAAGGTGGGCAAGTGGGTGTCGCTCTGCTGTACAGTAGGTTACAAGTGGGTCACTGTAAAATGGATGATATTAAATTTGAATTCAACGATATAATATCATTATTTAGAAAAACGATTCTGAGCGGAGACAGTATGTCAGTCTAGGTAAATTTAAGGCATATTAAATACTTATCCAAAAATTGAGCTATTATAGGTACCTATAATAAATTCCAAATTAATCATATCACAAGATCCATTAGGTACTTATAATGCGTTATACGTCAACAATAAACCCTGATAATATCATAGTCCATACTCCATAGAAATATAATAGTGTACTTTAGAAGTTTCAAGTACCCACGAATAATATTATTCAATCACAACAAAATAACTAAAATAGTTATTCTAGGTTTTTAATATGTAATTTCGTCCAAATTTGAATTTAAAATGTCTGTAAAAAATAACTGTGTTCATATATTATTTAGATTTTTTGGTTACAGTATGAACTATTTACGAGAACCTTTGTGTTGAATTTGCAATCCTTAGCTATAAAACTGAACATTTTATAATTTATTAATTACAATGATTGATAATTTTCGAGATTTTGATAAATTTTGTCAAAATTTGATCTTTAAATGCTTATAAAAAAAAACTGTGCATATGTATTTTTAATATTTTTCAACTGATATTGTAACAATATATCAGGAGCCTTGTATTAAATTTTTACACTTTTTGGCCCAACAGATAAAACTTTATTGATATTTATAGAAAAAAAAACTAAAAAAATTTAAAGCTGTAAATGTCCATAAACAGTTCAAAAAGAGTCAAAATATTTTCAAAATTGTATGGTATATAGGAAATGCTAATATAAACATTCAGTGAAATTTTCATGTATCTACAGTTATTCGTTTTTGAATTACAACAAAATAAGGAAATCGCTACATGAGAAATCGAGTGAACATCCAATGTTGTAAAAATTTGAATTTCAAACGCTCATAAAAATTTAATTTGACATTCCGGTAGAGATTTTTTTATTGATAAAGGTAGACAAACTTATGAGTAATCTTGTATTACATTTTCAAATCTTAGATTTAAAAAGAAAAATTTTTACGAATTCTTAACTCAAAAAAATTCGCTAAGTTTCGTGATTTTTCCATATTTTTACAATTTTTGAACTTTAAATGCTTATAAAAAAAAATTGTGACTAAGGATTTTTAATATTTTTCATCTGCCTTTGAAACAATATATTAGGAGCCTTTTATTAAATTTTCAAGCTTTCACAACCAACAAATAAAATTTTATTGATATTTTTAGAAAAAAAACTAAAAAAAATGGAAAATGAAAATGTCCCTAAACAGTTCAAAATAAATCAAAATATTTTGAAAATGTTATCGTGTATAGAAAATGCAAATATAAACAACCAGTGAAAATTCCATGTATATACGGTCATTTGTTTTAAAATTAAAATTAAGGAAAAACGGGAATTTTTACGCAAAATTGGTTTTCCAAAAAATCGATTTTGGTTTTTGGTGTAACTCTAAAACAAATGAACGTATATACATGAAATTTTCACTGGTTGTTTATATTTGCATTTTCTATACACGATAACATTTTCAAAATATTTTGATTTATTTTGAACTGTTTAGGGACATTTTCATTTTTCATTTTTTTTTAGTTTTTTTTCTAGAAATATCAATAAAATTTTATTTGTTGGTTGCGAAAGCTTGAAAATTTAATAGAAGGCTCCTAATATGTTGTTTCAAAGGCAGATGAAAAATATTAAAAATCCTTAGTCACAATTTTTTTTTATAAGCACTTAAAGTTCAAAAATTGACAAAATATGGAAAAATCACGAAAATTAGCAAATTATTTTGAGTTAAGAATTCGTAAAAATTTTTCTTTTTAAATCTAAGATTTGAAAATGAAACACAAGATTCCTTATAAGATTATCTACCTTTATCAATAAAAAAATCTCTACCGGACAGTTAAATTAAATTTTTATGAGCGTTTGAAATTCAAATTTTTACAACATTGGATATTCACTCGATTTCTCATGTAGCGATTTCCTTATTTTGTTGTAATTCAAAAACGAATAACTGTAGATACATGAAAATTTCACTGAATGTTTATATTAGCATTTCCTATACACCATACAATTTTGAAAATATTTTGACTCTTTTTGAGCTGTTTATGGACATTTACAGCTTTCAATTTTTTTTAGTTTTTTTTTCTATAAATATCAATAAAGTTTTATCTGTTGGGCCAAAAAGTGTAAAAATTTAATACAAGGCTCCTGATATATTGTTACAATATCAGTTGAAAAATATTAAAAATACATAGGCACGATTTTTTTTTATAAGCATTTAAAGTTGGAATTTTGACAAAATTTATCAAAATCTCGAAAATTATCAATCGTTGGAATTAAAAAATTATAAAATGTTCAGTTTTTATAACTAAGAGTTGAAAATTTAAAACAAAGATTCTCTTAAATAATTCAATACTGTAACCAAAAAATCTAAAAAATATATAAACACACTTATTTTTTACAGACATTTTAATTTCAAATTTAGACAAAATTTCATATTTAAACCAAGAATTACGATTTTAGTTAATTTGTTGTGATTGAATAATACTATTCGTGGGTACTTGAAACTTCTAAAGTGTACTATTATATATCTATGATAGTATCACGGTTTTTGTTGATGTATAACGCGTTATAAGTATCTAATGGATATTGTGATATGATTAATTTGGAATTTATTATAGGTACCTATTATAGGTCAATTTTTTGTTTAATACCATAGATATGTATATAATATGCCTTATACATAGACTGACATACCATCACCGCTCAGAATCGTTTTTCTTATACAATGATATTATATCATTGAATTCAAATTTAATACCATCCATTATACAGTGACCCACTTGTAACCTACTGTACAGCAGAGCGACACCCACTTGCCCACCTTTTTTTTGTGTCTGTCATCACGTTTTGGGACAGTAAAAGTGCTTCGATTTTCTTCAATAGTACCTTTTCTGATAGGAAAGTGAATCTAGTTGGTACTTTGGGGGGTCAAAAGTAAACATTTTCCAGTAGTTTTCACAAGCGCCGGGAAAAACAACATAAAAATTAAGGAAAAACGGGAATTTTTACGCAAAATCGATTTTCCAAAAAATCGAATTTGGTTTTTGGTGTAACTTTAAAACAAATGACCGTAGATACATGAAATTTTCACTGGTTGTTTATATTTACATTTTCTATACACGATAACATTTTCAAAATATTTTGATTTATTTTGAACTGTTTAGGGACATTTTCATTTTTCATTTTTTTTTAGTTTTTTTTCTAGAAATATCAATAAAATTTTATTTGTGGGTTGCGAAAGCTTGAAAATTTAATAGAAGGCTCCTAATATGTTGTTTCAAAGGCAGATGAAAAATATTAAAAATCCTTAGTCACAATTTTTTTTTATAAGCATTTAAAGTTCAAAAATTGACAAAATATGGAAAAATCACGAAAATTAGCAAATTATTTTGAGTTAAGAATTCGTAAAAATTTTTCTTTTTAAATCTAAGATTTGAAAATGTAATATAAGATTACTCATAAGTTTGTCTACCTTTATCAATAAAAAAATCTCTACCGGAATGTCAAATTAAATTTTTATGAGCGTTTGAAATTCAAATTTTTACAACATTGGATGTTCACTCGATTTCTCATGTAGCGATTTCCTTATTTTGTTGTAATTCAAAAACGAATAACTGTAGATACATGAAAATTTCACTGAATGTTTATATTATCATTTCCTATACACCATACAATTTTGAAAATATTTTGACTCTTTTTGAGCCGTTTACGGACATTTTCAGTTCTCAATTTTTTTAGTTTTTTTTTCTATAAATATCAATAAAGTTTTATCTGTTGGGCCAAAAAGTGTACAAATTTAATACAAGGCTCCTGATATATTGTTACAATATCAGTTGAAAAATATTAAAAATACATAGGCACAGTTTTTTTTTATAAGCATTTAAAGATCAAATTTTGACAAAATTTATCAAAATCTCGAAAATTATCAATCATTGTAATTAATAAATTATAAAATGTTCAGTTTTTCTAGCTAAGGATTGCAAATTCAACACAAAGGTTCTCGTAAATAGTTCATACTGTAACCAAAAAATCTAAAAAATATATGAACACAGTTTTTTTTTACAGACATTTTAAATTCAAATTTGAACGAAATTACATATTAAAAAACCTAGAAAAACTATTTTAGTTATTTTGTTGTGATTGAATAATATTATTCGTGGGTACTTGAAACTTCTAAAGTGTACTATTATATATCTATGATAGTATCACGGTTTTTGTTGATGTATAACGCGTTATAAGTACCTAATGGATATTTTGATATGATTAATTTTGGAATTTATTATAGGTACCTACCTATTATAGGTCAAATTTTGGTTTAGTACCATAGATATGTATAATGTATATAATATGTCTTATACCTAGACTGACATACTGTCTCCGCTCAGAATCGTTTTTCTTATACAATGATATTATATCGTTGAATTCAAATTTAATATCATCCATTATACAGTGACCCACTTGTAACCTACTGTACAGCAGAGCGACACCCACTTGCCCACCTTTTTTTTTATTTTGGCAATAATGTATAGCTACTCTGATTTTACAAATGGTGTGTGTTTTTAATTTTTAATTTTTTATTATTTTTATTTGTGTGTCTGTCACCACCGTTTGGAGCAGTAAGACTTCTTCGATTTTCTTCAACAGTACCTATCTTGTTCGATGGGAAAGTGAATCTAGTTGGTGCTTCGGGAGGTCAAAATTTAAAATTCCCAATAGTTTTCAAAAGCGACGGGAAAAATAACATACAAATTAAGAGGAAACGGTAATTTTTAAGCAAAATCGGTTTTTGACAAAATCTATTTTGGTTTTTGGTGTAACTTTAAAACAAATGAACGCATAAACATGACATTTTCACTGATATTTATACATTCGAACTTTCTGTATACATGATAACATTTTCAAAATATTTTGATTTGTTTTGAACTGTTTACGAACATTTTCTGCTTCCAAGTTTTTTAGTTTTTTTTTCTTTAAAGAAACTTTAATTGTAAGGTAAAAAAGCTTGAACATTTAATACAAGGCTCCTACAATATTGTTACAATGACATTTGAAAAATATTAAAAATCCAGTCACAGATTTTTTTTATAAACATTTGAAGTTCAAATCATGACAAAATACGGAAAAATTATGAAAATTAGGAAATTATTTTGAGTTAAGAATTTATAAAAAATTTTCTTTTTAATTCTAAGATTTGAAAATTTAATACGAGATTCCTCATAAGTTTTTCTACCTTTAACAAAAAAAAATGTCTACAAGCAAATCAAACTAAATTTTTATGTGCGTTTGAAGTTCATATTTTCACAAGATTGGATATTCACTCGAACTGTCATGTAGTGATTTTGTTATTTTTTTGTAAAACTAACTGTAGATACATTCAAATTTCACTGAATGTTTATATTTTAATTTTCTATACACCATAAAATGTTGAAAATATTTTGTCTCTTTTTGAGCTATTTATGGATAGTGTGAGTTTTAAATTTTTTTGGTCTTTTTTGCTATAATTGTCAATACAATTTTATTTGTTGGATAATAATGCACGGAAATTTAATACAAGTCTCCTGATATATTGTTACAATAGTAGTTTAAAAATATTAAAAATACATTGGAACATTTTTTTTTATAAGCATTTAAAGTTCCACTTTCGACAAAATTTATCAAATTTTAAATTTTATAATTATTTTGTAGGTAAACATTTCTTAAATGTTCAACTTTTGTAGCCACGGATTGTAAATTCAAAACACGGTTCCATGTAAATAGGTTATATATAAATTACTTTATTCACATTAATATCATCAAATATACTTTGTAATATCGTAGGCTGACTGACCGTTTTCGCTCAGAATCGTTTTTCTTATACAATTATATTATAATATCATTGAATTCAAATTTAACAGTATCCATATCTGTGACCCACTTGTAACCTACTGTAAATCAGAGCGACATCCACTTATCCACTTTTTTTTGTTATGAGAATATAAAAAATAATATAAAAATGTAGGTACTTATTCAATTTATATTTGTTTTATTTTTATATTTTAAACTTACATTTGTAAATGCCTGCATTAATACATTATTTGCTGAAATGTACAAGACCCCGGTTTGTAGAATCTGAATATCAAATTGAGGTACATTTATATAATTTATGCATTTATGAAAATGTATTGTTACTAAAGATATACATACGGGTTGCTTATATTATTATAAAAGAGTTATAACAAGAAGTACGTCAAGAAAAACAGTGGCTATCGATTTTTACACTGTAGAATACTATGCTTGGCGATGATTTTCTCGAAACGTTTTATACTTATAAACGCGGTTTAAGAGTACACTACGTACTTTTTTTTTTGGCAATAATGCGTAGCTACTATGTTTTTTTTTTTTTTGCTGTTTATATTTAATCCTGAAATTCCACACATAATGTACCGAACTAATAACATACAATTTGTATTACCTATTTATATTTAATCGGCGGGGGCGTTGACGTTTTTCGCCGACATTTCTACAGTGTAACTGTACAAGCCATACCTAAACCGTTGTTCGGAAATCTCGGAATTACTCTGTAGTCCCCACTCACTTGTCATTAGTCAACTAAGTCTGGTATCTGTTACCCTCTCGTGTACGTGTATTATTTGTGATTTGTGGTTGGCAAAAACGTATATATTTTAATTATGAATATTTACAAAAACTGAAAACGAACTGAGGCTGATGTAAAATTTGTAATTTAACAAAATTGTTTCGTTGGCCAATAAAGGTAAAGCTAACTTAATACAACACACTATTGTCTTTGTCTAAACCATGCCAAAAATATTCAATCAACTAGTGGTTCAAAATCAGTCAACACGTCTTTTGTAACAAAAAATACGTAATCTTGTGAGAAAAATATTATTTTTAAGAGGACGACCTAAACTAATTTAACAGCACTTGAGTTGTTTTCGTCTTACAAACTCGAATAATATAGATGCCAAAATGTTTAAACGTATGTCTAACAGTTCCAATTTTGTGTCATTGGCTTAAATATTAGAGTGATTGACCTATTTTTATCCGTGTCTCTCGTTGGAATTTTGCGATATTTTTATTTTAAAGCAAACTATGAGCATTTTTAAATATTAATAAGTATTTATAAAACCAACAACACAAAATTGGAACTGCTAGACGTACATATTTTGGTATATTATGCGTTGGTTAGATGGATAAAACACATGATATTGTACTACGTTCGCCTAATATACTGTGTGTTCACTCTAAGAGGTATCACTGAATATCTCAGATGAGTGACATTGTATTGAAATGGTGTTTTCGGGAGGTAATAGGGAGCACTTAAATACATATTTTCAGATCTGTTTCAACACTTAAGCTCACCTGGTGCGCGCATGCTCAATACAACTTACTTTTTTTTAAATGGCAACCCCAGTGTTTCCTGCAGATTCGGGTAGAGTATTTTTTTTTAAACATTTATTATGTAAAAAGTTTTTTTCTATTTTCAAAACTGACCAAGTTAGAGTAAGTCAAAAATTGGATTTGTGCATAATTCGTGTTTAATGATACTTTCATTTATGATTTATGACCACTTTAAATAATAAAATAGGTGCCAAATAAATGTTTGATGGGGGACGTAATGACCGAACGGAATAAGGCTTCGGTTGCGAGTCTCAACTTTTCAACAACGGTTCGAACTCAGCTGCGGGTGGCATTTTTCTTCTGGCAGTCACGGTGTCCGGAGAGAGAGGCCATCATCCACCACCCTGGCATGGCAGATACCTATACGGGTGTCCACTTAAAAATTCTTCCAAAACAAACACACGCGTAGGTATCTGCCATGCCCAGGCGGAGAATGTCGCCATTTCGGCCTCTTTCTCCGCACACCGTAACTGCCGGAAGAAAAATGCCGCCCGTAGCCGAGTTCGAACCGGCGATGGTGAGCATCGCAACCGAAGCCTTAGTCCTCTCGACCACTCCGTATCCCATTAAAAATTTATTTGGCACTTATTTTATTATTTCCAGTGGTTATAAATAAAAATTGCATTAAATACATATATTATGCATAAATCCAATTTTTGACTTACCTACTCTAACTTGGTCAGTTTTTAAATTAATATTTAATTGACATTTTAAATAAATATTAACTATGCAAATAGGCAATCTGCTACCGTTCGGTTTTCTCCAAATAATACATAATAATACAATAAATAATAATAATAATAATAATAATAATAATAATATTAGTTACAACAAACAATCGTACTACGACGGTTTAATCGTTATTTTTTGTTAATCGTCCAAACGGCAAACAATATAATATAGGTATAGATCTCCGGCAGAAGACGTGATGTTGTCTTAAACGACTGGCCTGCCACCTGCGGGCAAATAGCAACAAGTGTCCAAGGTCTGGTTGTGTATAATAATAATAATAATAGTAGTATAACATTACGACGATTATTATTATGTTTCTCAATAAATACCATATATTATTATCGTTTACGTTGTCGCTCAGCATCAGGTGGTGGTATACTGGTACTATCCACAAGGATAATATTACCGGTAATGCGGCGTATATCTACTATCTGGTATACGTCAATTGAGCCGGAATCGTTGATATAGGTAAAAATAACAAAATTACGAGATTCAAAAAGGCTACACGCTTATACGTCAATTGCGCCGGACGATACATTGAAGTAGGTACCAAAAATGTTTAAGTTTAAAATTTAAATAAATGTAAAAGTTGAAAACAAACGATATTTTTTAAGGTTTGGTACTTATTTAAGTACAAACATATTATATATTAAAACTAATTGTATTCAAAAAGAAAAAAACACAGGTATACAAAATAGTAAAAATAAAAAACACAAAACAAATACTGAAAATAATATTTCAAGCTATACAATAATATCATATATACAATATATAAAAACGGCACTACGTTCCGATTTGTGAAGTCAGTTTTTGAAAGTTACCATTACAAAATTTGAAACAATTTAATAATGTACCGTGAACTTATTTATCCCAAGTCCTCAAGATATATTTTATAGATTAAGGTAAATTATTAAATTATTTTCAACACTAGTTTTGAATCATTTATTTTTTTAACTAAGGCAATTTCGAACTTATACACGTCACCATGCCCCCTCCAAACAATTCGAGCACTTTTTAAAACGAGGAACCTACACCCGTACATGTTGTCTCCGTCTTGCAAATGTATACAACATAGCAAAAAATGTTTTGCGCTGGATGAACCACTCGGAACTCGGGCTGTAGTGATAGTTAAGATACCAAAATATATAATTAATGTATATACAATAAAATTCAAATCCATTATCTGTGAAATACAGTTTTAACTTTTTTGATATCAAATATACGCAAAAAGTTCTTATTATTTCAAAGTCTATTATTACTATGTCTTTCAAACTTGAATAACTTTTATTGTAGTTCCGATGTTGAAAAAATAAAAACTATATAGTTAATACTTTATCAAATATAGATCTAAGATTACGAAAAATATAAAAGAATATGCATATCAAATTTTAAAAAGGTTGTGTATTAAACATCAAACTCGTGAACGATAAATTATAAATATAAATTTAATTTTGACTTTTTACTTTTTCTTCTTAATGTACTTATATTAACTGAACTGAGTTTAAAAAAAAATTATTAACTTCTCCAGCTTTGGGTTATTGCACAAGTTACATAAGCACGAAGTTGTATTAAGAAATAACAATTTAATTTTAATCATCAATTTAAATGTGAAATGATTTATAGTTAGACAAAGGATTTCAAGTATCTAGTGGATAGCCAATGGCTGATGGATAAAATCTGGATATAAATCCAAGAGTTGTTTATTAAGAGGATGTCAGTGCAATATTTGTTTTCTCTCATGGACCCACGTCCCACACGCAATATACCTAGATGATACTCATTCATAAAATTGTTTTTAATGATTTTTCAGTAATCTTATTTGAATATTTATACTCTATGGAAATATTAATATCTAATAATAATAGAAAATATATTAAGTAGGTACATATAAATGTCTTTCTTTTACTAATACAACTTGTTTTATTGAATCTTAAGAAACATTTAAATACAATAATAAAAACTAAAATACTACCTTAAATTGTGGTGATATTAAAGTTGATTTATTTAATACTAATGATAATAACTCTAAATATTCAAATGTCTTATATAGGTACGTTTAATTTTTTATTAAACTTTCAATAACCAATTTGCATACAGAATTCTAGTAGTTTATGTATTTAACACGCATGTATATATTATATGTAAATAATGTAAGTATAAATAATATTTGTGTCTAAATTTTAAAATGTATTAAAGTACATTTTGGTACTATAGGTTGTCTAAATATTAATGATAGATTAAATAATAGCCATTCTAATTATAATAAACATTATAATTACATAGATCCGGTGTATAGAAACTATAACAATCTAAATCATTTAACTAGTACAATTAACTGGCAGTCTGGATTTGATAATATTAAATCAAATGTTGCTTTAGGTAGGTAAGTTCCTTAAAAAAAAATACAATTAATTTGTAAGTGTATATTCTACAATTCAACATAATAACAAGAAATGAAACAAATTTGAAATTTATAAGTTTAAAACCCTGGTCCACTAGAGGTTTAATAACTTTTATTAGGTTTACAGAAAACATTTAAAAAGTCAAGAATTATCCCTTTATATAAAAATAGCGAAGCAATAAGTTAAGCAATAATTACAGACCAATTTATTTAACAATAACAATTATAAAATCTACAAAAAATTTATAAAAAATAGATTAATTCAACTTTTTTAGTCACTTTTTAATAACTTACACACTTGTTTTCATGACGTATTTTAAGAGTAAATAAGTATTTTGTTTAACAATTTTGTTAATTATATTTAATTTTAATAGCTCAACACCCTTTTTAAAAATAATAATACAATAATTATATACAAATTTTTGGTAAGAACAATATGTGTGCTTAAGCGTTGCCGATTTTTCGAAATTTTCAGTTTCATATCAAGATATGGGCATGCAAAATATCAAAAATTAAAAATGCTCATATCTCGCTTGAAAATTGAAATATCGAATAAGATCCAACTCTCAAGCACCGATAATGTTATTATCTAAAAAATTGATAATATGTCAAATTAATCTAATATCAAAACTAAGAGCACAATATTGAAACTAGGGAACAAAAATTTTGCCATGTCGTGCGTGTGTAAGACGGAGAAAACAAATGTATGGGTAGCGTCGAGGACGTCACACCCGCATGTGTTGTCTCCGTCTTACAAATGTATAGGTACAACATAGCAAAAACTGTTTTGCGCGGGACAAATTTTCTCGCACCATAATTGTCGTAGAACTACCAAATTTTCACAACACGTAAAGAAGAACTTTATCTTTTAGATTCTGAGTGGAACGATGAATGTATTGATTTTACAATGATGTGTGTTTTTTTTTTAATTTTTTTTTATTTTTTTTTTTATTTTTTTGTGTCTGTGTACACGATAAGTAGTCGAAATAATGATTCGATTTTCAACTTCAGTATCTTGTTCGATTGGAAAGTGAATATCGTTGGCTCATTGAGAAGGTCAAAATTTAAAATTCCCAGTAATTTTCAAAAGCGCCAAGAAAAACCAAAGAAAAATTAAGGAAAACGGGAATTTTTACGCAAAATCGATTTTTTACAAAATTGAATTTGGTTTTTGGTGTAACTCTAAAAAAAATGACCGTAGAAACATGAAATTTTCACTGATTGTTTATATTTGCATTTTCTATACACGATAACATTTTCAAAATATTTTGATTTATTTTGAACTGTTTAGGAATATTTTCATTTTCCATTTTTTTTTTTTTTTTTTTTCTAGAAATATCAATAAAATTTTATTTGTTGGTTTTATCTAAGATTTTATTTGTTGGTTTTATCTAAGATTTTAAAATGTAATACAAGATTCCTTATAAGATCAACTACATTTATCAAAAAAAGAATGTCAATAAGAAAGTCAAATTAAATTTTTATGAGCGTTTGAAATTCACATTTTTACAACATTGGATATTCACTCGATTTCTCATGTAATGGTTTTCTTATTTTCTTGTACTTCAAGAACAAATAACTGTAGATACATGAAAATTTCACTGAATGTTTATATTAGCATTTCCTATATACCATACAATTTTGAAAATATTTTGACTCTTTTTGAGATGTTTACGGACATTTTCAGTTTCCAATTTTTTTAGTTTTTTTTTCTATAAATATCAATAAGGTTTTATCTGTTGGGCCAAAAAGTGTAAAAATTTAATACAAGGCTCCTGATATATTGTTACAATATCAGTTGAAAAATATTTAAAATACATAAGCACAATTTTTTTTTATAAGCATTTAAAGATCGAATTTTACAAAATCTCGAAAATTATCAATCATTGTAATTAATAAATTATAAAATGTTCAGTTTTTATAGCTAAGGATTGCAAATTTAAAACAAAGGTTCTCATAAGTAGTTCATACTGTAACCAAAAAATCTAAAAAATATATGAACACAGTTATTTTTTACAGACATTTTAAATTCAAATTTGGACGAAATTACATAATAAAAAACGTAGAATAACTATTTTAGTTATTTTTTTGTGATTGTATAATATTATTCGTTTGTACTTGAAACTTCTAAAGTATACTAGTATACTACTATACCTATATCTATGTCCTATGATAGTATCATTGTTTTTTGTTGGTGTATAACGCGTTATAAGTACCTAATGGATATTGTGATATGATTAATTTGGAATTCATAATAGGTAAATTTGTTTTAATACCATAGGTAAGTATATAATATGTCTTATACCTAGAAGGACATTCCGTCTCCGCTTAGAATCGTTTTTCTTATACAATGTTAGGTATAATATCATTGAATTCATATGTAATACCATCCATTATACAGTTACCCACTTCTTACCTACTGTACAGCAGAGCGACACCCACTTGCCCACCGTTTTTTTTTAATAACACTGTCCAATGATTGGATTCCAATCATTTTTTGTAAGCAAATGAAAAAAACCATAAAACCAAATGTTTTTGGAGCAAATGACTTTTATTGTAATTATGTATTGTAAAATATAAGCACTCTGTTGCATAGTTAATTTTCTAGCCTATATGTTCCGCAATTTTGGAGTCAATACTACAAACACGGAAAGATAAAAGTAAGTTGTGCCGCGCAAAACAGTTTTTGCCGTGTCGTTCGTGTGTGAGACGGAGTTAACACGTGTGAGTGTGACGTCCTTACTCGATCTGCCGAGCGTAAATTTGCCATGTCATGCACTCGTAAGACGGAGACAACAAGTGTCCGTGTAGCGTCCTCTCAAACTATAGTGACTTGTATATTTTGATTTCGACGTGCCGGTCTTATCACAATAAATAAAATTGTGAATAACGATAGATAATAATAATATAATATGTATTATCTATGGAATAACACGATACCTAGTATCACCAGAGAGCCATTTTAAATAATTCTCATATAAATTATAATTTATAATTATATTATAATTATAAATTATTATCTAGGCTCTCTAACTATCACTGTTATACGCAATTTACCGTCCCCGCACCACCGAACACCGCCGACCCCGTGTCGTGTACTCGTGTGTCTACGGAAATGTCGTATTATATTATTCTTATCGTGCGCAGAATGTCGTTGTCGTATCGCTTTTGCGGCGGCCTAATGCCTAAACCGTGCCGAATTCAGTTTTTTTTGTAGGGGGCGAACGACAAGAATGTTAGCTTACAGAATATTACGATATAATAATCATCATGACAAGTTATTAATTTGTCATGATAATCATAATGCATGTATACACACACATGTATTGATGTATATACACGTCATATATACAGAACGGATGTTTCACGAAACAGACCGAACGCCGCGTCCGAACAGATGACGCGATAACAGCAATGATAATATTATTATCGTTGAGCATTTATAAAATTATTGCGCGTTATGTAATAATGTTATTCGGTACAGTGAATATTTACGTAGCGCGATAAAAAAAAAACCCGTCTTAATTATTTTATCTTGCTACGCAGTTGACCGTAACAGTGTTGTTGTGGTAGGACAGTCCGCCGCAGTGTCGTAGTAGCCGTCGTGACTGTACCGACTCGAAACATTTTTATTTCGTCCCGACCGGATCGACTCCGTCACGACAGTAATATTACTGTACCTAGTAGTACACTGTAGTTGTAGTGCGTCTGTCGGCTGATCGACTTTATGCAGTCGCGGAGGTCGTCCGCAGAACAAAGCGCGTCCGTAAATGTCGCTGATATTACGTAATGAGTTCCTTTGTTCGGTAAACAAAAACGTTGAACGTTTACGTGGTATTATTATTATATCGTTATTAAATAGGCAATAATATTGTCGTTTTCGTATCGACACCGTCGCGTCGCTCGTATAACTCGACGTACCCGTCGCCGAACACAACGACTCGTAGAAAAGCGACTCTGGCAGTCGACCGAAACACCGACATGGAAACCGTGAGTACACTCCACGATTTCGGGTTTCGTATAGGCAGCCGTCGGTTGTTAACGCGTGCGATTGTTGCAGGACGGCGAGAGTGCGTCCGTGGTGGCACTGGCGGGCAGCATCCAGGAACCGGAGATGGACGACGGTGCGGTGCAAGTCATCGAGCCCAGTGACAAGACCAAGTTCAGGCTGACTTTGGAGCCCATCATGATGCTGTTGCTCCTGGGAGTGAATGTCAGCAGTGAGTGCTTTTGTCGTTTGACCGTACCCAGTACCTATATTGTTGTGAACAAAAGTTGTGTTCTTGGTCAGAGTTAACAGTAATATATTATTAAGATAATGTCAGAGCACTGTTTGTTTTCTCTATCCGGCACACGTATTCCCACATAATATATACATTTTTTTCATGTTTTCGAGTAATCGTGGAGTAACAGATATCAATATTTCTGAGGATATTACATAGTGGTATGTCGAAATATTGTCCCATTAAACCATAATATTATGTTTTGAATATAATATTATGTTCAAAAAATAGCATAATACCTACCTACTATTTACTTATCACTCATATTTATTCACAGATAATACCTACCTGTTATCAAAACACCATATTATTATGTTTTGAATATAATATTATATTCAATAAATAGTATAATAACTACCTACTATAATAATATAATAATTAGTAATTGCTATAATATTATAATAATTATAGTTAAAATTGCAGTAAAATTAAAAAAATCGCCAAAATTGCTTTTTTTCAATATAGTTTTAGATTACAATGATGTGTGTTTTTTTTTATTTTTTATTTTAATTTTTTTTGTGTCTGTCATCACGTTTTAGAACAGTAAAAATGCTTGGATATTCTTCAACAGTAGCTTTTCTGATAGGAAAGTGAATCTAGTTGGTACTTTGTGGGGGCCAAAAGTAAAAATTTACTAGTAGTTTTTACAAGCGCCGGGAAAAACAACATAAAAATTAAGGAAAAACGGGAATTTTTAAGCAAAATCGGTTTTCAAAAAATCGATTTTGGTTTTTGGTGTAACTTTAAAACAAATTACCGTAGATAAGTGAAATTTTCACATGTTGTTTATATTTGCATTTTCTATACACGATAACATCTTCAAAATGTTTTGATTTATTTTGAACTGTTTAGTTACATTTTCATTTTCCATTTTTTTTTAGTTTTTTTTCTAAAAATATCAATAAAATGTTATTAATTGGTTGCGAAAGCTTGAAAATTGAATAGAAGGCTCCTAGTATATTGCTTCAAAGGCAGATGAAAAATATTAAAAATCCTTAGTCACAATTTTTTTTATAAGCATTTAAAGTTCAAAAATTGACAAAATATGGAAGAATCACGAAAATTAGTAAATTATTTTGAGTTAAGATTCGTAAAAATTTTTCTTTTTAAATCTAAGATTTGAAAATTGAATACAAGATTCCTTATAAGATTATCTACCTTTATCAAAAAAAAAATGTCTTTAAGAAAGTCAAATTAAATTTTTATGAGCGTTTGAAATTCAAATTTTTACAACATAGGATATTCACTCGATTTCTCATGTAGCGATTTCCTTATTTTGTTGTAATTCAAAAACGAATAACCGTAGACACATGAAAATTTTACTGAATGTTTATATTAGCATTTCCTATACACCATACACTTTTGAAAATATTTTGACTCCCTTTGAGCTGTTTACGGACAATTACAGTTTACAATTTTTTTAGTTTTTTTTTTTTATAAATATCAATATAGTCTTATCTGTTGGGCCAAAAAGTGCAAAAATGTAATACAAGGCTCCTAATATATTGTTACAATATAAGTTGAAAAATATTAAAAATACATAAGCACAATTTTTGTTTATAAACATTAAAAGATCGAATTTTGACAAAATTTATCAAATTTAATATTGAATAATTATTTTTTAGTTAAAAATTTATAAAATGTTCAACTTTTATATCTAAAGATTGAAAATTTAAAGCAAGATTCCAAGTGAGTAGTTGATTCTGTTACCAAAAAATCTAAAAAAAACATAAGCAAATTTTATTTTTATAGTCATTTTAAGTTCAAATTTTGACAAAATTATATAATTAAAAACCTAAAATAACTATTTTAGTTATTTTGTTGTGATTTTGTAATATTATTCGTGGGTACTTGATACTTCTAAAGTACACTTTTATATATCTATGATAGTATCAGGGTTTGTTGTTGATGTATAATAACAAGTTATAAGTACCTAATGGCTATTATGATATGATCAATTTGGAATTTATTATAGGTACAATCTTTTTTTTACTATATATAAGTACTTATATAATATGTCTTATACCCAGACTGACATAAAATCTCCGCTCGGAATCGTTTTTCTCGTACAATTATATTATATCATTGAATTCAAATTTAATACTATCCATTATACAGTGACCCACTTGTAACCTACTTACCTACTGTACAGCAGAGCACCTTTTTTCAGTTTTTTTTTTCTATAAATATCAATAAACTTTATCTGTTGGGCCAAAAAGTGTAAAAATTTAATATAAGGCTCCTAATATATTGTTACAATAGCAGTTGAAAAATGGTAAAAATACATAAGCACAATTTTTTATTATAGGGATTTAAATATCGAATTTTGACAAAATTTATCAAAAGCTCGAAAATTTTTAAACATTGTAATTAATAAATTATAAAATGTTCAGTTTTTATAGCTAAGAATTGCAAATTTCAAACAAACGTTCTCATAAATAGTTCATACTGTAACCAACAAATCTACAAATAAATGAACACAATTATTTTATACAGACATTTTAAATTCAAATTTGGACGAAATTACATGTTAAAATCAATATTAACGATCTTGGTTTTTTATTGTAATTTAAAAATATGATTCGGGGATATATTGAACTTAAAAATCAAGAAATCAAAATATTATGGCTTATCCATATAATCTACCATAGTATAAGAAATAAGAAGTATGCTCAATGATAAGACTGTGCATATTTTTAACAATGAAATAACATTCTTGACTCAATTAGTCGACTTGTAATTATTACTATTACATATTTAGTAAATAAACCACAAGGTAAAGGTAGTATTTTTATGATTAAGATTGAGTTCCTTACAGTTTTTTATAACAATTTCCGAACGTTTTATAATATGTTGTGCCAAAAAGTGTAAAAAATTAATACAAGGCTGCTGATATATTGTTACAATATTAGTTGAAAAATATTAAAAATACATATTCACAATTTTTTTTTATAAGCATTTAAAGATCAAATTTTGACAAAATTTATCAAAATCTCGAAAATTATCAATCATTGTAATTAATAAATTATAAAATGTTCAGTTTTTATAGCTAAGGATTGCAAATTTAAAACAAAGGTTCTCATAAATAGTTCATACTGTAACCAAAAAATCTAAAAAATGTATGTACACACATATTAAACCTGTGGTTTTAAATAACTTAAAATTTAACTTGTTAATTAGAAGTAACTTCTAAAACAAAAGTAACTTTGTTATGTAACTTAGTTAAAAGTAACTTAACTTTTTAACTTACCTTTAAGTTTTTAACTCGTAAAACCCAGCCTTCAGGATATTCAGTATAAGGTCTATTATATTTATATATAATCGTGATACCCCCTTGTTGTCACTATTATTTAATTTATTCTGCTGACATAGGTACATAATATCTAATAAATATTATCGTATTACACTGCATTGTGTGTAGTTATATTTTATTCTTTATATGAAACTTATTTTGTTATAATAAGTTATTTTAATAACCTTAGTCGTCCCTAATATTTTTGAAGCATGACCATTGTTAGATAAGATTATTCTCTGACATCCTCTTAACAAACAACTCTTGGATTTATATCCAGTTTTTATTCATCAGCCATTGGCTATCCACTAGAAATCCTTTGCCTAACTATAATTAATTTCACATTTAAATAAATGATTAAAATTAAATTGTTATTTCTTAAAACAATTTTGTGTTTATGTAACTTGTGCAAGTTAAGAAAAAAAAGTTAAAAATAAATTTAATTTTTTTGTTACTGAGTTTGATGTTTAATACACATTTGTGACATTAAACATGACATGGTTGTAGATAATCCTTTTCTAAAGTATAGGCGCAACTAGAGGCTAAACACTGGGGGTGCTAAAATTATGTAGAGAACACAAACCCGGGGGGGGGGGGGCTACGCCCCCACACCCCAAAATAACATACTCTGATTTTATAATTACTATAACCATTCCTAAATGCACCATGAACACATAAGGACACTTATATTTAAGTAAATCAACAGTAATATACCTGATGAATACATGAGGTATATTATATTATTTAGGTGATAAAAATAGTAAACTATAAGTGTAAATAGATAAAAAAAAATGTGGTCAAGTGGGTACCGCTTTGCTATACAATAGTTGTTGAGAATGTCGTTGTAATATATGTGTTATATTTGAATTCAATTTGAAAAATTTTCTCATAAATAGTTCATAAAAAGTCAAAAGTGTTTAAAGAATTTATGATGTATGGAAAATGCTATTATAAATATTTGGTGAACATTTTAAGAGTCTACGGTTATTCATTTTGGAAATACAACAAAATCCAAAAAATCGATTAATGGGAATTCGATTTACCCCTGAATATCGAATATCGTGACAATTATAAGTTCGAACACTCATAAAAAGTTCAAGTTTAAGAATACGTTTTTTTTATAGGTAGACAAACTTATGTGAAATCTTTTATTAATATTTTTAATGTTGGGCCTTAACTGTGAAAAGAAAATATTTTATGATTTGCTAACTGAAAAATAATTAAAAATATTTGAAAAATTTCTCAGTTATAAATACCTCAAAAAGAGTCAAAATTGTTTGAACATTTTGCCATGTAAGGAAAATTTTAATTTTAAAATTTGATAAAAATTTCAAGTATCTAAGATTATTCGTTTTTAAATTACAACAAAATATCAAAAATTAATAGATGAAATTTCGTTAATTTACTGATAAATTGAATGTTGAACACATTTTAGATTCAAACGCTCATAAAAAATATATGTTACTTTCCAGTAAACTTTTATTTTTGTTTAAGATAGAACCAATTGTGAGGAGTCTTCTATCAACATTTATAATGTTAGCTATGAAAGGAAAAACTTTTATAAATTTCTAACTAAAAATTTCCAAAAAAAATTGAAGAATTCTAAATTCTAATATTTGATATACCTATAATCATTACAAACAATAATTTGTGTTTCTTGCTAAAATTGAAGAAATAAAAAAAACCCCTTAAGTAAAGCTAAAAAAACTATTTTTTTCTTATGATTTTTCAATTTTTGCTGTTTTTGAACTGCACCCCCTAGTTGCGCCTATGTTCTAAAGCCAAACTGATTATTACTAAAAAAAAAACTGTATTTATCTAAAAATTGAATTAATCTATCTAATACATTTTACTAATTGTTATTGTTAAATCAATTGGTCTGTAATTATTGCTTAACTTTGCTTCACCATTTTTAAATAAAGAGACAATTAGTGACTTTTTAAATGTTTTCTGTAAATCTAATGAAAGTTATTAAACCTCTAGTGGTCCAGGATTTTAATTTTATAAATTTGTTTCATTTCTTGTTATTATATAGTAGAATATAAAGGCACAAATATTTGTATTTTTTTAAGGAACTTATCTAAAGCAACATTAAGTTTTAGATTATCAAATACAGACTGCCAGTTAATAGTACTAAATAAATGATTTAGGTTGTTATAGTTTCTATACAACAAATCTAGGTTATTATCATAACTATTGTAATTAGAATGGCTATTCTTTAATCTATCATTAATATTTAAACAACCTATAGTACAAAAATGGACTGTAATACATTTTAAAATTTAGGCACAAATATTATTTTTGTTTACATTATTTATATGTAATATATACATGTGTATGTTAAATACAGAAACTACTAGAATTCTGTATGCAAATTAGTTCATTGAAAGCAAGATTGAAAATGTAATAAAAAATTAAACGTATCTAAGACATTTGAATATTTAGAGAGATTATCATTAGTATTAAACAAATCAACATTAATATCACCACAATTTAAGGTAGTATTTTTATTTTAGATTCTGAGTGAAACGATGAATGTGGTAGCTTTTCTGATAGGAAAGTGAATCTAGTTGGTACTTTGGGGGGGCCAAAAGTAAAATTTTACTAGTAGTTTTCACAAGCGCCGGGAAAAACAACATACAAATTAAGGAAAAACGGAAATTTTTGCGCAAAATCGGTTTTCCAAAAAATCGATTTTGGTTTTTGGTGTAACTCTAAAAGAAATGAACGTATGTACATGAAATTTTCACTGGTTGTTTATATTTTCATTTTCTATACACGATAACATTTTCAAAATATTTTGATTTATTTTGAACTGTTTAGGGACATTTTCATTTTCCATTTTTTTTAGTTTTTTTCTAAAAATATCAATAACATTTTATTTGTTAGGTTAAAAAGCTTGACAATTTAATACAAGGCTCCTAGTATATTGTTTCAAAGGCAGATAAAAAATATTAAAAATCCTTAGTCACAATTTTTTTTTATAAGCATTTAAAGTTCAAAAATTGACAAAATATGGAAAAATCACTAAAATTAGCAGATTATTTTGAGTTAAGAATTCGTAAAAATTTTTCTTTTTAAATCTAAGATTTGAAAATGTAATACAAAATTCCTTATAAAATTATCTACTTTTATCAAAAAAAAAAATGTCTATAAAAAAGTCAAATTAAATTTTTATGAGCGTATGAAATTCAAATTTTTACAACATTGGATATTCACTCGATTTCTCATGTAGCGATTTCCTTATTTTGTTGTAATTCAAAAACAAATAACTGTAGATACATAAAATATTCACTGATGTTTAAATTAGCATTTCCTATACACCATACAATTTTGAAAATATTTTGACTCTTTTTGCGCTATTTACGGACATTTACCGCTTTCAATTTTTTTTGGTTTTTTTTTCTATAAATATCAATAAAGTTTTACTGTTGGGCCAAAGAGAGTAAAAATTTAATACAAGGCTCCTGATATATTGTTACAATATCAGTTGAAAAATATTAAAAATACATAGGCTCAGTTTTTTTTTTTTATAAGCATTTAAAGATCGAATTTTGACAAAATTTATCAAAATCTCGAAAATTATCAATCATTGTAATTAATAAATTATAAAATGTTGAGTTTTTATAGCTAAGGATTGCAAATTTAAAACAAAGGTTCTCATAAATAGTTCATACTGTAACCAAAAAATCTAAAAAATGTATGTACACAGTTATTTTTTACAGACATTTTAAATTCAAATTGGGACGAAATTACATAATAAAAAAACCTATAAAAACCTATAAAAACTATTTTAGTTATTTTGTTGTGATTGTATAATATTATTCATGGGTACTTGAAACTTCTAAAGTATACTTCTATATATCTATGATAGTATCACAGTTTTTGTTGATGTATAAAGCATTATAAGTACCTAATGGATATTATGATATGATTAATTTGGAATTTTTTATATGTACCTATTATAGGTCAAATATTGGTTTAGTACCATAGATATGTATATAATATGTCTTATACCTAGACTGACATACCGTCTCCGCTCAGAATCGTTTTTCTTATACAATGATATTATATCATTGAATTCAAATTTAATATCATCCATTATACAGTGACCCACTTGTAACCTACTGTACAGCAGAGCGACACCCACTTGCCCACCTTTTTATTATTCAATTTAAATGTTTCTAAAGTTTCAATAATATAAGTATTTATAATAATTATAATTGTAAAAGAAAGACATTTTTATATACCAAATCAATTTTCTTTTATATTTGGATATTAATATTTCCATAGAGTAGATATTCAAATAAGATTACTGAAAAATTATTAAAAACAATTTTACATGTAGGTTTATTATCTTATTATCCTTATTGCGTATGAGTGTATGAGAGAAAACAAATATTGTACCGACATAATGTTAATAAACAACTCTTTGATTTATATCCAGATTTTATCCATCAGCCATTGGCTATCCACTAGAAATCCTTTGCCTAACTATAAATCATTTCACATTTAAATGGATGATTAAAATTAAATTGTTATTTCTTAATACAACTTCAGGTTTATGTCACTTGTGCAATAACCCAAAGCTGGACAAGTTCATATATTTTTTTTTTAACTCAGTTCAGTTAATATGCATTAAGAAGAAAAAGTTAAAAATTATTAAAATATAAATTTAATTTTTGGTTACTGAGCTTAAAATTTAATACACAATTTTTTTTAAACTTTTAAATTTATAAGTTGAAAAAATATTTAATTTGTTTACCAATTCAAAACTATATAGTGTTTATACAGTTTTAGATTAAATATATTTAACAAAATTGTTAAACAAAATACATAATTACTATTAAAATATGCCATGAGAACAAATGTGTATGTTATTGAAAAGTTAGAGAAAGTGCTTGATGAAATATTGTTACAACTATGATTTTGGTCTATGGAATGAAAAGCTTTATGATATATATTCCTAAGACTTTATTATCATTATTAATATTCTCATAAATATACTTTGTGACATTAAACATGACATGGTTGGTAGATAATCCTTTTCTAAAGCCAAACTGATTATTACTAAAAAAAAACTGTATTCATCTAAAAATTGAATTAATCTATCTAATACATTTTACTAATTGTTATTGTTAAATCAATTGGTCTGTAATTATTGCTCAACTTTACTTCACCATTTTTAAATAAATGGACAATTAGTGACTTTTTAAATATTTTCTGTATATCTAAATAATAATAGTTATTAAACCTCTAATGGTCCAGGGTTTTAATTTTATAAATTTGTTTCATTTCTTGTTATTATTTTGAATTGTAGAATATAAAGGTACAAATATTTGTATTTTTTTAAGGAACTTATCTAAAGCAACACTTAAATTTATCAAATAAAGACTGCCAGTTAATAGTACTAATTAAATGATTTAGGTTGTTATAGTTTCTATACAACAAATCTACGTTATTATCATGATTATTATAATAAATTAGAATGGTTATTATTTTATCTATCATTAATATTAAAACAACCTATAGTACCAAAATGTACTGTAATACAATTTAAAATATAGGCACAAATATCATTATTATTATTTTACATATGTATATAATATGTGTGTGTGTTAAATACATGAACTACTAGAATTTTGTACTCAAATTGGTTCATTGATAGTTTAATAAAAAATTAAACGTATCTAAGACATTTTAATATTTAGAAATATTATATAAGAATTATAAATAAATCAATATTAATATCACCGCAAATTAAAGAAGTATTTTTATTTTTTTATTGAATACATATATTTCGAAAGATTCAATAAAATAAGTTGCAACCTCTCACCAAACAACTCGTTGATTTATGACCCGTTTTTTCTATCAGCCATTGGCTGTCTTCTAGAAGTCCTTTGCTTAACTATAAATCATTTATATTAGATAATTAAAATGAAATTGTTATTTCTTTATACAGCTTTGTGTTTATGTAATTTGTGCAATAACCCAAAGCTGGACAAGTCAATGATTTTTTTTAAAACTCTGTTCAGTTAATATGCATTAATAAGAAAAAGTTCAAAGTTAAATATGCATTTTTGGTTACTTAACTGAGTTAAGTTGATGTTTAATACATAATTTTTTTAAAGTTTTAAATTTATTAAGTTGAAAAAATATTTAATTTTTTTACCAATACAAAACTATATAGTGTTTACAATACTTCATTGAAGTAAGGAATTCACACATATTACTTGAAATATTATTTAACATAAAACAAAATTGAAATCGAAATAAACTAAATTAACTTCTAATCTTAAAATAAACATTTAATTAGTATTAAAAAGTGCTAAGTTCAAATGTTTAAATAAAATTAACTTTTTAACTCGTTTACGCCCATCCTTGCCATAACCTAACATGTGATATAAAGTGATCAACACTTTATTCATAGAAAATCTGTTAAATTTAATTTATGATTTTAGTGATGGTGCAGACTAACCTAATCGAAGAACGTGTATGCCTCCATAGTGATCTCGGAAAAAATAAATCTGTGGATTGTTACAATATGACTGCTGCAGAACAAGAAATAGTTCAGCCGGCTGTGGCAGATTTGCAGATGATTAAAAATCTAATCGAAACATTGGTGCCTTGTGTAACAGCATTGTTTTTAGGTCCATGGAGTGATATAAACGGTCGTTTGCCATTGTTTTTAGCAGCTATCTCAGGTGAGAAATAATTGTACAAATATTTACTTGTGTATATTAATTGAAATTATGATAATTTAAAATTGAAGGTATGGTAGTCTCTAACTGTATGTACTGTGTGTTTTCTACAATGCCTAGTCTACCTCCAATAATGTTTTTGCTGTGCAGCATACCTGTTGCCGTAAGTGGTGGTGGTGGTGCACTGTTTATAGCTTCATTTTGTTATATTGTTGACATTACTGATTTCAAAACCAGAGCTTTCAGGTAATAAATTTCAAATATTGGATTAAAAAGTTAAAGCAATTTAAGATTTAATCAACATTTTGTATTTTATATATAATGTAATAATGTAGAACATTATCAAGTCGTAATGTTTCAATAACAAAATTACAAAACTATAAATACATATCACCAAATCACCGTTTAACTATAAGATTTTATAAATTGTTTATCAAATGTACTAATTACTTGTGATGACATTATTTAAAAGTAATCAATTTGTAAATGTTTAGTTTATTGTAACTTAATAATTTATTTTTATTACAGATTAGGAGTATTGCAAACATTTATATCTTTTGGCTCAATTATTGGATCATTACTAAGTCCTATGTTGTATAGCAAATCGCCTACTTATGCTTTTGCCTTAAGTGCAATGTTCACAATAGCTGGCCTTCTTTACACATCTCTTTTCCTCAAAGAAACTGTTGTCATAAAAAAAGTATGTATTTTATCAATTTTTATATTTTCTAAATTAAAAGTAGAAATAAGGTTCAAGTTGAAGCATTTGATTTTTAGATTCTGTGCTTGGTAAGAAATGTATGGTTTTGTAATTAGTACATTTTTATTTGTTTTCGTTTATTTACAGGGTATAAATACAAAACTTTTCAACCTTGATCTAGTAAAAAGTATGTGGGAAACCGTTATGAAAAAGCGATTTGGATTTTTGAGATGCATAATAATTCTGTCTGCTGTGGTATTAACTTTTAATTTAGCTATTGTATTAGGCAAGTACTTAACTTATTTATTTACTATCAATAATAAATTATAATAAAATATTCCTAAAAACATTGTTCAGTATAATTACCAATTAAAACTTATGTAGTCCAATATTGAATATTTTTTTTAGGTGAAGATTCGTTGATGTATATGTACTTACAAAAACAATTTTCATGGACTTTAGAAAATTATACTTTGTTTAATGCTTATGCAACTTTATTAAGTGGTTTGTTATTTTATTTTAGTAAATATTTTATGTAATATAAGACATAAACTAAGTATTTATTTATTATTTTAGCTAGTATTCCTGCAATCGGGTTGTATGTGTTGAGCACTAAACTTGAAATACCAGACATGTATCTTGCTACTGCTGCTACAGGACTACGAATTATAGAAAAAGTTGGGTTAGCATACTCACAATATACATGGCAATTTTATTTGGTGAAGATTTTTGGTTGTGTGGTATTGACCAGTGAACCACTAGTTCGGTCTCAATTGTCTAAGAGTTTTCCACCTGAAGATTTAGGTAAATTTCAAAAAATCAAAATAATTATAGCCATTCTTAAATTTGTTTATTGTTTATAATAATAATAATAATAATTTGCAGGCAAAATATATGCGTTCATAAGCGTGATTGAAGGTTTTGGTACATTACTCGGTTCTCCAATGTATACCACAGCATATAATATGACAATCCATAATTTTGCCAATTTCATATTTCTCCTATCATCAATATTTGGCACATTTGTTTTAGGTTTATACATGTAAGTTATTTCCAATTCAAATAGATTACAATTTTTAATTTTTTAGATAAAAAACATTTATAAACATTTTTTTGTAATTTGTTCAAAAATAGTAGTGGTTATAGGGAGTTATAGCATAGCCCCCGTTTAATTTTTACTGGTTACTCAATTTTGTTTTAAAGGTATCCAAGCAATCGAGTCAAACCTAGATTACAAAAATCATTGTGCAATTGTGGGTAAAAATTAAACTATCTTTGAATAGTTTTAATTTTTAATATTTACAAAAATCTTGTTAGAAAATAGCCAATTGAAGGAAAATGTTTGATTTATTATTAAACATTCTTAAATGGCGATGATGACTTTCATCTGTGGTCCCTTTTCAATTTGCTTTTTCTTATACTATTCTCTAGTGTCTATTACCATTGACTATGAAATTCTCTGTGCAGATAACAGTATAAAGTTTCTACCAAATAATGATTAAATTAAATCCCCCTTACTTCTACCCTAATTTTTTTCCTTGCTATTTGTATACCTACTTACTAACTGATTATCTTCTGTAGTACTTGACGTATTTATAATTGAGATTTGTTAGACAAAGTTATTGTTAATTCTGCTTATCAACCTAATGCAATTTTTAATTTTTCAGAATTATATTATTCTTACTTTCAAGAAGTACCAAAACAGAAGATTTATTAATTATAAACTAATTATCGAACAATACATACAATTTTTTTTTAAATGTAAGGGTACCTATAGCGTTTTATATTGTTCATTTGGTAAAGATTTATTTAATTGAAATAAAATGTACACAATATTATATTATAGTTGAATACAATACTCGCTTTAAATTTAAAAACATGTTAACAAATTTTATTTTTTTTTTTTATTGATATTAAATTTTAATAAATATAATGATTGTAAGATCAATGATTATGCATGACATTAAAAACTTATTATTTAATATATTATAAGAAATTCTCAATTTTTGATACTCATGATAGATCTTATATTGTATCTGTGATCTTTTTGTACTATTTATGTTATGAAGGTTTTACCTAACAAATTTATGAAATGTCAGCTATGATTTTTTTATAAATTTAAATTTTTACACTTATTATTACTGATTTTATATTTATTGTACACAATAATATTATATTATATTTTTAATAATTTTTCTATTATATGTTTTATTTAATACACACATTCTATTTCTAATTAACTCAAAAATTTAGGTAAATCTTTCTTTCAGTTTTTTAATTATATATTTTTATCCATACAACTTAATTTACTAACACTTATTTTACTTCTTACATTTTGAGCTGCAGTGTTTCACAATCATTTTTAACGATACTTCTAAATTTCCAACAAATTGATAACACTGACTGGTATTTTCTCAGTTAGGTTTTGTTGTAACTTATGATTTATCTAAATAAATTGCAAAAATTATCTCTGAAATATCTTATTTTTAAAATATAAATTATAATTATAATAATACAGTGGATTAGTTCCAATTAACCGTTTACAGGGTGTAACAAGAATATTGACTCTTTTGCTACCCGTATAATAGAACGTTTTTATTTTTCAATATAAGTTTGTAAACCTGGATTTTTAAGTTTATCCTGTATTAAAAAACATTTAAATTAAAAATCATAAACTTATTAAAATATTTTATGAGAATTTTCAAATATCTAAATATGTATAGTTCAAATATTAATTACTATTCAAATAAGTTGCTTTGAAACTTTAAAAAATCATAAAACAAAAATCACTTGACTTAGATAATTGTTGTTATAATTAAATTTTCTAAAATGGAGTATTACAAGTGTATTAAAAAATTAAGAAATTAAAATGTTATAATATTATAATATAATATTATGATTATTATTTAATTATTAATTGATGATTAATATTATAATTAATTGTCAGTTAATTTTTTTTCTATTTATTTCATTGAAATATGCTACACATATAATATCACAATTTTATTTTTTTAATACAAATTTGTAAATCTGGATTCTAGAATATTTTATTGTAAAAACATTTATCTAAGTTGAATGGTTTATACTTTTATAATTTTTTTAATTAATAATAATAATAATAATAATAATAATAATTATATATTTCATCATCATATAAGAAAGAAAACTATACATGTACAAAATTAATTTTACATTTGATAAAAACCTCTCCAAAAAGAGAAGCCTGTGCTTGTAGTAGGTGAGTTCATAACAATGGAACACTAAATTGGTGTTTTACAATATGCCAATATGAATTACTATTAGTTAAAATATAATATACATACAAAATAATACTTATTATACAATCATAGGGTTACAACTTGTATAAGATCAAATTTATAGAAAATAAACATTATTTAGATCAATAATTGAATTAATATTATATTTTACGTGAATATTTTTTTAAATTTAAATTTAAATTATTTATATTTATTTAAAATGTCTATAGTTTTTGAAGAAAATAATTAATTGAAGTTAAAACTTTTAACAAAAAAAAATTTAGTTTTTGACAATTGCATACTTAAAAATTCTCATAAAATATTTATAAGAAGTTTATACTTTTTGGATTTAAAATGTCTTTTTAAGACTGGATCAACTTAACTTAATAAAAATAACTAATTTTAAAAAAAGTGTAAAAATTAACTACATGGCTCAAATAGATATTTGTATGGTTAAATTTTTTCTAAAAACCAGATTTAAAAATTGAGTACTTTGAATTTTTTAAAAAAAAATCTATATCAGATTTAAATATCTTTATCATCAGCATAAAAAATTAAAATTAAAAATATTGATTATGACAAGTTATTTAATTTGTCATGTTTTCCAGTTACTAAGGTACATTTCTAAATTCAAAATATTTTGTATTAAATCAGTAAGTTTAAATAATATATTTTTTTGTATAATTATTTTTGATGTATTTTTATAAATAAGTGATAAATATTGAAAAATTAATTTAGTCAAATAAACAGAATTTATGACATAATAATAATTATGTAACGATAAAAAGTAAACAAACTTATTATGCATACAATTAAAAATTAAATACAATTTTATTATTCATGTTATATTCAAAATTATTTTAACTGACATTGAACATGTATTAAACATAATAAAATTCACTGACCTGTTGTGTTTATCACAATTTTGTTTTTGTTTCATAAGTTAAATATAAAATGTCTTAAATAATTTATTATTTATTACATTGAACTGATAAATTGTAACTGTTTTAAAAGTGCCCAAATAAATCTAAGTAATTATATGTTTTTCTTAAAAAAAAATGATAGGACCAAAACAAATTTATTGTACACGGATTATAACAGAAAGACTAGACAAATGTAACAGCTAATAACTTTTATATTTTATATTTTTATTAATTTATTGACTCTTGCTCTACACATATAATATTACATATTTAATTATTTTTTTTATATTAAACTTAAAAATTATTTAAATTATTTTTTTTTGTGAAATTTAAAATAAATAATTTTTAAATCTGAGTCTCAGAAGAATTTTAATTGTAAAATATTAATTTAAGTTAAGTAGTTTTTAATTTTTTTAAAATATAACTTTGGTCAGAAAATAGTTATGTTATATTATAAATGTAGCAAAAGAGTCAAATAATTATTTATTAAAAATTTAAAATATTAATTACTACAAAATTAAATAACTTAAATTGTTCTAATTATTTATTTTTCGGTACAATTATATGAATAATGCTTCAATTATAATATAATATTTTTATAAAACATTTAAAAAAACATTTATTGAAGTTGAATGGTTTATATTTTTATGATTTTTTTAAAATAAGTAGGTTAGGATGTTATACCATATGCCAACATGAATAACTATTAGATAAATTATATTATATTTAGATCATAAAAAATAAAACTTATTATACGATCATAGCATTCCAACTCATATGAAATCGGAATTATATAAAATCAGCATTATTTAGATCTATTCAATAATTGCATTAATATTATATTTTTATTTTTAAATTTACTTATTTATATGTATTTAAAATGTTAATATTTTTTTAAGTAACTAATTAATATGACTAGCTAAACCTTTAATAAAAAAATTTAGTTTTTAACAATTACATACTTCAAAATGTTAAAATAAATATTTATAAGAACTTTATACTTTTTGAATTTAAAATGTATTTTTAAGACTGGCACAAAATAGTTTAATAAAAATAATGAAATTGACAAAACATGTAAAAATTAACTACAAGGCGTATGTAAATATTTTTATAGCTAAACATTTTCTAAAACCCAGATTTACAAATAGAGTATTTTGCATTTTTTAAAAAATAATATACATTATATTATATATAAACTTTATAAATCTAGTCAACTAAAAAGAATTTATTTTATAATGTTTAACACTCAAAAGTAATAAAAATTATTCATGTTATATTCAAAATTATTTTAACTGATACAAAATGTATTTTTAAGACTGGATTAACTTAATTTCAAAAAATGTAAAAATTAACTACATGGCCTAAGTAGATCTTTTTATTGGAAATTTTTCAGTATTTTGCATCTTTTAAAATAATATATATTATATTCAATATAATTTCTATAAATTTGGTCAACTAAAGAGAATTTATTTCATTATGTGTAACACTAAAAAAATATTCAATTTATTCATGTTATATCCGAAATTATTTTAACTGATTTTAAATATATTTTTAAGACTGGTTTAGCTTAATTTAGTAAAAACAACATAATTTCAAAAAAAATCAAAATAAACTAAATGAGACTCGATTAACTTAATTTCAAAAATTGTAAAAATTAACAACATTTGCTAAGTAGGTCTTTTTATTGTTAAACTTTTTCTAAAACTCAGATTTACATATAGAGTATTTTGCATTTTTTTTGAATAATAAATATTATATTCAATATAATTTCTATAAATTTAGTCTACTAAACAGGATTTATTTTATAATGTGTAACACTAAAAAGTAATTCAATT
>CARXXK010001085.1:2321039-2365934 GCA_949089665.1 Macrosiphum euphorbiae | reverse complement strand
GGCTAAGTAGATATTTTATTGTTAAAATTGTTCTAATCCCAAATTGACAAATAGAGTATTTTGTATTTTTTCAAATAATATATTTTATATTCAATATAATTTCTATAAATTTAGTCTACTAAACAGAATTAATTTCATAATGTTTAACACTAAAAAGTTATTCAATTTATTCATGTTATAGTCAAAATTATTTTAACTGATTTAAAATATATTTTAAGACTGTTTTAACTTAATTTAGTAAAAACAATATAATTTCAAAATAAAACAAAATAAATTAAAGGGCTTAGGTATATATTTGTAGTGTTGAAATTTTTAAAATAATCTAAATTATATTCTGTATAAACTTTATAAATCTCGTCAACAAAATAGAATTTATTTCATCATATTTAACACTTAAAAGTAATTAAATTTATTTTGCATACAAAATTCAAATTAAAACAATTTTATTATTCATTTTATATTCAAAATTATTTTAACTGATATAAAAGGTAACTTTAACACTCGATTAATTTAATTTCAAAAAATGTAAAAATTAAATACGAGGCCTATGTAGATCTTTTTATTGTTAAAATTGTTCTAAATCCCAAATTTACAAATAGAGTATTTTGCATTTTTAAAAATAATATATATTATATTATATTTAATTTCTATACATTTAGTCTACCAAACAGGATTTAATATATAATGTGTAAGACTAAAAAGTAATTCAATTTTTTCATGTTATAATCAAAATGAATTTAACTGATATAAAATGTATTTTTAACAATCGATTAACTTAATTTCAAAAAATGTAAAGTTAACTACATGGGCTCATTAGATATTTTATTGTTAACATTTTTCTAAAACCCATATTTACAAATAGAGTATTTTGCATTTTTTTAAATAATATATGATATATTCAATATAATTTCTATAAACTTAGTCTACCAAACAGGATTTATTTTATAATGTGTAACACTAAAAAGTAATTCAATTTATTCATGTTATAATCAAAATTATTTTAACTGATTTAAAATATATTTTTATGACTGTTTTAACTTAATTAAGTAAAAACAAAATTAATTTAAAAAAAAACAAAATAAACTAAATGGCTTAGGTATATATTTCTAGTGTTGAAATTTTTAAAATAATCTAAATTATATTCTGTATAAACTTTATAAATCTGGTCAGCAAAATAGAATTTATTTCATCATATTTAACACTTAAAAGTAATTAAATTTATTTTGCATACAAATTCAAATTAAAAACAATTTTATTATTCATGTTATATTCAAAATTATTTTAACTGATATAAAAGGTAACTTTAACACTCGATTAATTTAATTTCAAAAAATGTAAAAATTAAATACGTGGCCTATGTAGATCTTTTTATTGTTAAAATTGTTCTAAATCCCAAATTTACAAATAGAGTATTTTGTATTTTTTTAAATAATATATGATATATTCAATATAATTTCTATAAATTTAGTCTACCAAACAGGATTTATTTTATAATGTGTAACACTAAAAAGTAATTCAATTTATTCATGTTATAATCAAAATGAATTTAACTGATATAAAATGTATTTTTAACAATCGATTAACTTAATTTCAAAAAATGTAAAAATTAACTACATGGGCTAAGTAGATATTTTATTGTTAAAATTGTTCTAAATCCCAAATTGACAAATAGAGTATTTTGTATTTTTTCAAATAATATATTTTATATTCAATATAATTTCTATAAATTTAGTCTACTAAACAGAATTAATTTCATAATGTTTAACACTAAAAAGTTATTCAATTTATTCATGTTATAGTCAAAATTATTTTAACTGATTTAAAATATATTTTAAGACTGTTTTAACTTAATTTAGTAAAAACAATATAATTTCAAAATAAAACAAAATAAATTAAAGGGCTTAGGTATATATTTGTAGTGTTGAAATTTTTAAAATAATCTAAATTATATTCTGTATAAACTTTATAAATCTCGTCAACAAAATAGAATTTATTTCATCATATTTAACACTTAAAAGTAATTAAATTTATTTTGCATACAAATTCAAATTAAAAACAATTTTATTATTCATTTTATATTCAAAATTATTTTGACTGATATAAAAGGTAACTTTAACACTCGATTAATTTAATTTCAAAAATGTAAAATTAAATACGAGGCCTATGTAGATCTTTTTATTGTTAAAATTGTTCTAAATCCCAAATTTACAAATAGAGTATTTTGCATTTTTAAAAATAATATATATTATATTATATATAATTTCTATACATTTAGTCTACCAAACAGGATTTAATATATAATGTGTAAGACTAAAAAGTAATTCAATTTTTTCATGTTATAATCAAAATGAATTTAACTGATATAAAATGTATTTTTAACAATCGATTAACTTAATTTCAAAAAATGTAAAGTTAACTACATGGGCTCATTAGATATTTTATTGTTAACATTTTTCTAAAACCCATATTTACAAATAGAGTATTTTGCATTTTTTTAAATAATATATGATATATTCAATATAATTTCTATAAATTTAGTCTACCAAACAGGATTTATTTTATAATGTGTAACACTAAAAAGTAATTCAATTTATTCATGTTATAATCAAAATTATTTTAACTGATTTAAAATATATTTTTATGACTGTTTTAACTTAATTAAGTAAAAACAAAATTAATTTAAAAAAAAACAAAATAAACTAAATGGCTTAGGTATATATTTCTAGTGTTGAAATTTTTAAAATAATCTAAATTATATTCTGTATAAACTTTATAAATCTGGTCAACAAAATAGAATTTATTTCATCATATTTAACACTTAAAAGTAATTAAATTTATTTTGCATACAAATTCAAATTAAAAACAATTTTATTATTCATGTTATATTCAAAATTATTTTAACTGATATAAAAGGTAACTTTAACACTCGATTAATTTAATTTCAAAAAATGTAAAAATTAAATACGTGGCCTATGTAGATCTTTTTATTGTTAAAATTGTTCTAAATCCCAAATTTACAAATAGAGTATTTTGTATTTTTTCAAATAATATATTTTATATTCAATATAATTTCTATAAATTTGGTCAACTAAAGAGAATTTATTTCATTATGTGTAACACTAAAAAGTTATTCAATTTATTCATGTTATATACAAAATTATTTTACTGGATTTAAAATATATTTTAAGACTGTTTTAACTTAATTTAGTAAAAACAATATAATTTCAAAATAAAACAAAATAAATTAAAGGGCTTAGGTATATATTTGTAGTGTTGAAATTTTTAAAATTATCTAAATAATATTCTGTATAAACTTTATAAATCTCGTCAACAAAATAGAATTTATTTCATAATATTTAACACTTAAAGTAATTAAATTATTTTGCATACAAAATTAAATTAAAAACAATTTTATTATTCATGTTATATTCACTAATTTTAACTGATATAAAAGGTATATGTAACACTCGATTAACTTAATTTCAAAAAATGTAAAAATTAACTACATGGGCTAATTAAATATTTTATTGTTAACATTTTTCTAAAACCCAGATTACAAATAGAGTATTTTGCATTTTTTTAAATAATATATATTATATTCTATATAAACTTTATAAATCTAGTCAACTAAAAAGAATTTATTTTATAATGTTTAACACTCAAAAGTAATTAAATTTGTTCGAGTTGTATTCAAAATTATTTTAACTGATATAAAATGTATTTTTAACACTTATTTAACTTAATTTAATAAAAACATCTAACTTATTAAAAATTCAAAAAAACCTAATGTGCTTAAGTATATATTTTTAGTGTTAACATTTTTAAAATTATCTAAATTATATTCTATATAAACTTTATAAATCTAGTCAACTAAAAAGAATTTATTTTATAATGTTTAACACTCAAAAGTAATTTAATTTATTCACATTATATTCAAAATTATTTTAACAGATAAAAAATGTATTTTTAAGACTCGATGAACTTAATTTAAAAAAATGAAAAAATTAATTACATAAGCTAAGTAGATATTTTATTGTTGAACTTTTTCTAAAACTCAGATTTACAAATAGAGTATTTTGCATTTTTTTAAATAATATATATTATATTCAATATAATTTCTATAAATTTAGTCTACTAAACAGAATTAATTTCATAATGTTTAACACTAAAAAGTAATTCAATTTATTCATGTTATAGTCAAAATTATTTTAACTGATTTAAAATATATTTTAAGACTGTTTTAACTTAATTTAGTAAAAACAATATAATTTCAAAATAAAACAAAATAAATTAAAGGGCTTAGGTATATATTTGTAGTGTTGAAATTTTTAAAATAATCTAAATTATATTCTGTATATACTTTATAAATCTCGTCAACAAAATAGAATTTATTTCATAATATTTAACACTTAAAAGTAATTAAATTTATTTTGCATACAAAATTAAATTAAAAACAATTTTATTTTTCATGTTATATTCACTAATTTTAACTGATATAAAAGGTATATGTAACACTCGATTAACTTAATTTCAAAAAATGTAAAAATTAACTACATGGGCTAATTAGATATTTTATTGTTAACATTTTTCTAAAACCCAGATTTACAAATAGAGTATTTTGCATTTTTTTAAATAATATATATTATATTCTATATAAACTTTATAAATCTAGTCAACTAAAAAGAATTTATTTTATAATGTTTAACACTCAAAAGTAATTAAATTTGTTCGAGTTGTATTCAAAATTATTTTAACTGATATAAAATGTATTTTTAACACTTATTTAACTTAATTTAATAAAAACATCTAACTTATTAAAAATTCAAAAGAACTTAATGTACTTAAGTATATATTTTTAGTGTTAATATTATTAAAATAATCTAAATTATATTCTATATAAACTTTATAAATCTAGTCAACTAAAAAGAATTTATTTTATAATGTTTAACACTCAAAAGTAATTTAATTTATTCACATTATATTCAAAATTATTTTAACAGGTATAAAATGTATTTTTAAGACTCGATTAACTTAATTTAAAAAATGAAAAAATTAATTACATAAGCTAAGTAGATATTTTATTGTTGAACTTTTTCTAAAACTAAGATTTACAAATAGAGTATTTTGCATTTTTTTAAATAATATATATTATATTCAATATAATTTCTATAAATTTAGTCTACCAAACAGGATTTATTTTATAATGTGTAACACTAAAAAGTAATTCAATTTATTCATGTTATAATCAAAATTATTTTAACTGATTTAAAATATATTTTTATGACTGTTTTAACTTAATTAAGTAAAAACAAAATTAATTTAAAAAAAAACAAAATAAACTAAATGGCTTAGGTATATATTTCTAGTGTTGAAATTTTTAAAATAATCTAAATTATATTCTGTATAAACTTTATAAATCTGGTCAACAAAATAGAATTTATTTCATCATATTTAACACTTAAAAGTAATTAAATTTATTTTGCATACAAATTCAAATTAAAAACAATTTTATTATTCATGTTATATTCAAAATTATTTTAACTGATATAAAAGGTAACTTTAACACTCGATTAATTTAATTTCAAAAAATGTAAAAATTAAATACGTGGCCTATGTAGATCTTTTTATTGTTAAAATTGTTCTAAATCCCAAATTTACAAATAGAGTATTTTGCATTTTTAAAAATAATATATATTATATTATATATAATTTCTATACATTTAGTCTACCAAACAGGATTTAATATATAATGTGTAAGACTAAAAAGTAATTCAATTTTTTCATGTTATAATCAAAATGAATTTAACTGATATAAAATGTATTTTTAACAATCGATTAACTTAATTTCAAAAAATGTAAAGTTAACTACATGGGCTCATTAGATATTTTATTGTTAACATTTTTCTAAAACCCATATTTACATATAGAGTATTTTGCATTTTTTTAAATAATATATGATATATTCAATATAATTTCTATAAATTTAGTCTACCAAACAGGATTTATTTTATAATGTGTAACACTAAAAAGTAATTCAATTTATTCATGTTATAATCAAAATGAATTTAACTGATATAAAATGTATTTTTAAGACTTGTTTACCTTAATTTCAAAAAATGTAAAAATTAACTACATGGGCTAAGTAGATATTTTATTGTTAAAATTGTTCTAAATCCCAAATTGACAAATAGAGTATTTTGTATTTTTTCAAATAATATATTTTATATTCAATATAATTTCTATAAATTTGGTCAACTAAAGAGAATTTATTTCATTATGTGTAACACTAAAAAGTTATTCAATTTATTCATGTTATATACAAAATTATTTTAACTGATTTAAAATATATTTTAAGACTGTTTTAACTTAATTTAGTAAAAACAATATAATTTCAAAATAAAACAAAATAAATTAAAGGGCTTAGGTATATATTTGTAGTGTTGAAATTTTTAAAATAATCTAAATTATATTCTGTATATACTTTATAAATCTCGTCAACAAAATAGAATTTATTTCATAATATTTAACACTTAAAAGTAATTAAATTTATTTTGCATACAAAATTAAATTAAAAACAATTTTATTTTTCATGTTATATTCACTAATTTTAACTGATATAAAAGGTATATGTAACACTCGATTAACTTAATTTCAAAAAATGTAAAAATTAACTACATGGGCTAATTAGATATTTTATTGTTAACATTTTTCTAAAACCCAGATTTACAAATAGAGTATTTTGCATTTTTTTAAATAATATATATTATATTCTATATAAACTTTATAAATCTAGTCAACTAAAAAGAATTTATTTTATAATGTTTAACACTCAAAAGTAATTAAATTTGTTCGAGTTGTATTCAAAATTATTTTAACTGATATAAAATGTATTTTTAACACTTATTTAACTTAATTTAATAAAAACATCTAACTTATTAAAAATTCAAAAGAACTTAATGTACTTAAGTATATATTTTTAGTGTTAATATTATTAAAATAATCTAAATTATATTCTATATAAACTTTATAAATCTAGTCAACTAAAAAGAATTTATTTTATAATGTTTAACACTCAAAAGTAATTTAATTTATTCACATTATATTCAAAATTATTTTAACAGGTATAAAATGTATTTTTAAGACTCGATTAACTTAATTTAAAAAATGAAAAAATTAATTACATAAGCTAAGTAGATATTTTATTGTTGAACTTTTTCTAAAACTAAGATTTACAAATAGAGTATTTTGCATTTTTTTAAATAATATATATTATATTCAATATAATTTCTATAAATTTAGTCTACCAAACAGGATTTATTTTATAATGTGTAACACTAAAAAGTAATTCAATTTATTCATGTTATAATCAAAATTATTTTAACTGATTTAAAATATATTTTTATGACTGTTTTAACTTAATTAAGTAAAAACAAAATTAATTTAAAAAAAAACAAAATAAACTAAATGGCTTAGGTATATATTTCTAGTGTTGAAATTTTTAAAATAATCTAAATTATATTCTGTATAAACTTTATAAATCTCGTCAACAAAATAGAATTTATTTCATCATATTTAACACTTAAAAGTAATTAAATTTATTTTGCATACAAATTCAAATTAAAAACAATTTTATTATTCATGTTATATTCAAAATTATTTTAACTGATATAAAAGGTAACTTTAACACTCGATTAATTTAATTTCAAAAAATGTAAAAATTAAATACGTGGCCTATGTAGATCTTTTTATTGTTAAAATTGTTCTAAATCCCAAATTTACAAATAGAGTATTTTGCATTTTTAAAAATAATATATATTATATTATATATAATTTCTATACATTTAGTCTACCAAACAGGATTTAATATATAATGTGTAAGACTAAAAAGTAATTCAATTTTTTCATGTTATAATCAAAATGAATTTAACTGATATAAAATGTATTTTTAACAATCGATTAACTTAATTTCAAAAAATGTAAAGTTAACTACATGGGCTCAATAGATATTTTATTGTTAACATTTTTCTAAAACCCATATTTACATATAGAGTATTTTGCATTTTTTTAAATAATATATGATATATTCAATATAATTTCTATAAATTTAGTCTACCAAACAGGATTTATTTTATAATGTGTAACACTAAAAAGTTATTCAATTTATTCATGTTATAATCAAAATGAATTTAACTGATATAAAATGTATTTTTAACACTTGTTTACCTTAATTTCAAAAAATGTAAAAATTAACTACATGGGCTAAGTAGATATTTTATTGTTAAAATTGTTCTAAATCCCAAATTGACAAATAGAGTATTTTGTATTTTTTCAAATAATATATTTTATATTCAATATAATTTCTATAAATTTGGTCAACTAAAGAGAATTTATTTCATTATGTGTAACACTAAAAAGTTATTCAATTTATTCATGTTATATACAAAATTATTTTACTGGATTTAAAATATATTTTAAGACTGTTTTAACTTAATTTAGTAAAAACAATATAATTTCAAAATAAAACAAAATAAATTAAAGGGCTTAGGTATATATTTGTAGTGTTGAAATTTTTAAAATTATCTAAATAATATTCTGTATAAACTTTATAAATCTCGTCAACAAAATAGAATTTATTTCATAATATTTAACACTTAAAAGTAATTAAATTTATTTTGCATACAAAATTAAATTAAAAACAATTTTATTAATCATGTTATATTCACTAATTTTAACTGATATAAAAGGTATATGTAACACTCGATTAACTTAATTTCAAAAAATGTAAAAATTAACTACATGGGCTAATTAAATATTTTATTGTTAACATTTTTCTAAAACCCAGATTACAAATAGAGTATTTTGCATTTTTTTAAATAATATATATTATATTCTATATAAACTTTATAAATCGAGTCAACTAAAAAGAATTTATTTTATAATGTTTAACACTCAAAAGTAATTAAATTTGTTCGAGTTGTATTCAAAATTATTTTAACTGATATAAAATGTATTTTTAACACTTATTTAACTTAATTTAATAAAAACATCTAACTTATTAAAAATTCAAAAAAACCTAATGTGCTTAAGTATATATTTTTAGTGTTAACATTTTTAAAATAATCTAAATTATATTCTATATAAACTTTATAAATCTAGTCAACTAAAAAGAATTTATTTTATAATGTTTAACACTCAAAAGTAATTTAATTTATTCACATTATATTCAAAATTATTTTAACAGATATAAAATGTATTTTTAAGACTCGATTAACTTAATTTAAAAAAATGAAAAAATTAATTACATAAGCTAAGTAGATATTTTATTGTTGAACTTTTTCTAAAACTCAGATTTACAAATAGAGTATTTTGCATTTTTTTAAATAATATATATTATATTCAATATAATTTCTATAAATTTAGTCTACTAAACAGAATTAATTTCATAATGTTTAACACTAAAAAGTAATTCAATTTATTCATGTTATAGTCAAAATTATTTTAACTGATTTAAAATATATTTTAAGACTGTTTTAACTTAATTTAGTAATAACAATATAATTTCAAAAAAATTCAAAATAAACTAAATGGCTTAGGTATATATTTCTAGTGTTGAAATTTTTAAAATAATCTAAATTATATTCTGTATAAACTTTATAAATCTCGTCAACAAAATAGAATTTATTTCATCAGATTTAACACTTAAAATTAATTAAATTTATTTTGCATACAAATTCAAATTAAAAACAATTTTATTATTCATGTTATATTCAAAATTATTTTAACTGATATAAAATGTATTTTTAACAATCGATTAACTTAATTTCAAAAAATGTAAAGTTAACTACATGGGCTCATTAGATATTTTATTGTTAACATTTTTCTAAAACCCATATTTACAAATAGATTATTTTGCATTTTTTTAAATAATATATGATATATTCAATATAATTTCTATAAATTTAGTCTACCAAACAGGATTTATTTTATAATGTGTAACACTAAAAAGTAATTCAATTTATTCATGTTATAATCAAAATGAATTTAACTGATATAAAATGTATTTTTAACACTTGTTTACCTTAATTTCAAAAAATGTTAAAATAAACTACATGGGCTAAGTAGATCTTTTTATTGTTAAAATTTTTCTAAAACTCAGATCTACAAATAGAGTATTTTGCATTTTTTCAAATAATATATTTTATATTCAATATAATTTCTATAAATTTAGTCAACTAAAGAGAATTTATTTCATTATGTGTAACACTAAAAAGTTATTCAATTTATTCATGTTATATTCAAAATTATTTTAACTGATTTAAAATATATATTTAAGACTGTTTTCACTTAATTTAGTAAAAACAATATAATTTCAAAAAAAAATCAAAATAAACTAAAGGGCTTAGGTATATATTTGTAGTGTTGAAATTTTTAAAATAATCTAAATTATATTCTATATAATCTTTATAAATCTCGTCAACAAAATAGAATTTATTTCATAATATTTAATACTTAAAAGTAATTAAATTTATTCATGTTATAATGAAAATTATTTTAACTGATTTAAAATATATTTTTAAGACTGTTTTAACTTAATTTAGTAAAAACAAAATGAACTAAATGGCTTAGGTATATATTTGTAGTGTTGAAATTTTTAAAATAATCTAAATTATATTCTATATTAACTTTATAAATCTCTTCAACAAAATAGAATTTGTTTCATAATATTTAACACTTAAAAGTAATTAAATTTATTTTGCATACAAATTCAAATTAAATACAATTTTATTATTCATGTTATATTCAAAAATTTTAACTGATATAAAATGTATTTTTAAGATTGGATTAACTTAATTTAAAAAAATGTATACTTAAAATAAATATTCGTTAAAAAATCCTTTGTCATTTATTTTCAACTTTATTTTTCTGAAAATAATATATTTGAGTGAATTGTATATTTTGTTTAAAACTAGGTATAATATATTAATATTTGTTCTTTTTAATTTCAAAAAAGTTAATGGTAGAAATTATGAAATTTGTTTTATATAAATAAAATTTCATCATTCAGAAATCCAAACATATTTCTATTTAAAAAAAAAAAATGAATATAATAAATTTAATAATACTAATCATAATAAGTAATTCACGGATGTTGAAATTATAAAAAACTATTGAAACTGATAGCAGTACCATACTAAAAAGTAACATTTTGTAATAAATACTTTAAATTAATTGTTTTTAATTTATTATTATTATTTCTTTTAATTTACAGTTGACAGCAACTTCAATTAAATATTCATTAAAAAATGATTGACAATTATTTTCAACTTTCTTTATCTTAAATTATATATTTGATTATATTCTATATTTTGTTTAAAACTGGGTATAATATATTAATAAACATTCCTTTAATTTCAAAAGAGATAATGGTAGATGTATGAAATTCGTTTTGTATAAATAAAATGTCAACATTTATAAATCAATACAAAATTCTATTTAATACATTTAATTATATTAATCACAATAAGTAAGGCACGGATGTTGAAGTCATAAAATACTAATAAAATTTATTGCAGTGTCATACTAAAAAAAAAGTTTTTTTTTATAATGGCTTTAAATTATTTTTTTTTAAATTAATTATTATTATTATTTTTTACTTTACAGTTGACAGTAACTTCAAATAAATATTCATTAAAAAATCCTTTGTCATTTATTTTCAACTTTATTTTTCTTAAAATAATATATTTGAGTAAATTGTATATTTTGTAATACTAGGTATAAAATATTAATGTAAATTCCTTTAATTTCAAAAGAGATAATAGTAGAAGTTATGAAATTTGTTTTGTATAAATAAAATGTCAATATTTATAAATTCAAATAAAATTCTATTTTATAAATATTCCATAAAATATCATTTTATATTTATTTTTAATTTTCTTTTTCTTAAAGAATATATTTTAAATTTCACGAAAAATATATTTTTCATTTTGTTTAAACAATATAAATTATTACATAATTCAATTGAACTATACTGTTTGTTTTAAATGTTTACATTCTTTTAAACATTTTCAATTTGGAGCCAATAAATAATAACCAAATTAACATTATGCGCACACAATTGAAAATAGTTAATATTGTTTTATAATTAAGTAAATTCAACAAAATTGAGAAATTTTATATTTTGATTAAAACTAGGTGTAATATATTTATATGAATTTATTTAATTTCAAAAAAGTCAGTGGTAGAAGTTATGAAATGTGTTTTGTATAAATAAAATATCCACAATTATAAATCTAAACAAAATTCTATTTAATAAAAAAAACTATATTAATCATAATAAGTAAGACATGGATGTTGAAGTAAAAAAAAAAATATAATTGTTTGCAGTATCATACTATAAAATTACATTTTATTATAAATGCTTTAAATTTATTATATATTTTTTTTTTTATACAGTTGACAGTAACTTTAAATAAATAGTCAATAAAAATGATTACACATTTATTTTCAATTTTTTTTCTTAAATTATGTATTTATAATGTAGGTATATAATATTTTTATATTTTCTATGTAATTAAATTGGATTACACTGTTTGTATTTAATTTTTACATTCTTTAAGCGTTTTTCAATTTGGAGGCATAAATAATAACCAAATTAACATTAAATGAACACAATTGAAAAATACTTAATATTGTTTTATAAATGAGTAAATTCAACAAAATTGAAAAATTTTATATTAATCATAATAAGTAAGACATGGATGTTGAAGTAAAAAAAAACTTATATAATTGATTGCAGTATCATACTATAAAATTACATTTTATTATAAATGCTTTAAATTTATTATAATTTTTTTTTTATATACAGTTGACAGTAACTTTAAATAAATATTCATTAAAAAATCATTTGACATTTATTTTCAACTTTTTTTTTCACGTCCATCATTGTATCGAGTACGGAGTTGGGAGGTATGGTTATTACTAATTAGTATATATGTACTATATTTTAAAATTTTAAATACAGCTATTCGATCCATCTATATAGGTGGTACGGTATACCCGTCTAAATTATTTTATGTAGGTAGTTATTATAAAAATATAACAATACTGAATATACAAGGTACCCTACAATTATATATTATTATAATTTTCCTACAGTTGTTCTGTATATTTTGTCACTACTTGAAACTTGACAGGTGCCAATATACCATTATAATATAACATAAAAACTTTTGATTCAAATCCAAAGCCCATTATCGGTTCAGCCTATATTTTATTATGACGTCTCATGTCCCGATTGCCATTTTCCGGGTAGAATTCCCTACGATTTTGGACATGGACCGTGTCTCGTTAAATAATTAGCGATGCTACTCTGAAACCGGAGGGAGAATCAACCAGATTTTCCGAAAAGAAAAATCCGAAACCTACGATCTATACCTCGTAATACTTCGCAACAACGCCGTTGCGTTTCGATACGTAGCGGTGTGCCGGCCGTTGCGCACCGGCTTGCTCCGGTTTCGGCTAGTAGTGCCCGCCGCGGAAGCCGCCGGCCGGCGTCGTGTTTTCAATTATTTTTTCGTACACGCCCACACGCCGGACCGCGGATTCCACGTCTTCTGTACAGTTGTGCGAGTAAACAAATATGGCCGACCGGCGTAGATGAAATAACGGACAATAATTTATAATATTTTTTTATTAAATAGTGATTGACAATATTTTCAACGGCCAATGATTAATAATGGTGGGAAACGGCGAAAAACCGTTTGCGGGCGAATATTTTAATTTTCAAACGTCGTATTGTCTTGACTCGTAAACGTCACATTTTTTGATGTCGTAGAGATGGACTACACTGCAGTGGCAGTGGCAAGTGGCAGCCGGACGACCGGCACGATGTTTTACCTCCATAGCCGAGACAAAGGATGTTTCCCGCCGACGCTGTGGTGTGCGGCGACCTTAGGGCCGGTTCAAAGTCACGACCGTAATCCGCGATCTCGCCTCGGTCCTGGTCTGGAATTTTCCCGGTAGATCGTGGTCATTGAATGGCACCGCTTTATACCGCGGTCACAACTTCCGATCGGAATTATAGGCTGACAGGCCATAACGTCGGCGAGTCGTGAGTGTGGACAGTGGACGACGGCGGACGATCGTCGTGACTGCGTCCTGCCGAAAAAAAAATAATAAATTTTTATTGACACCAAAATGTACTGTAACATCTTTACACATGTTACAAAAAAAATATACAATTATTACATTCAATGATGGTTCTCGTTTAAAAAGCAAAGCTCGAGAGTTCATTATAATACGTAAATTATTTGTTTAATCAAGGCAACATTAAATGTAATATAATTATTGATAATAATAACAACAGTAGTATCGGATTTAAGATGTGTATTAGATATTTAATTTAAATGATTTACAAATGTTTATACCGACATTTGCCAAAAGTATAGCAGAACAAAAAACAGATTTATTATACGACTTTTCCTAACTCCCAGTACCTACCTGTTGCCTGTTGGTATATTTATGATTACATATTTTTATTTCATCGGATTTATGCGACGCGATATGTAAACCAAAATATTTTTTTATAAAAATGAGATTGAAATAATGACGAGCATATACAGTTTGGAATAAAGAGAATAAACTGAGTAGGTAGGTAAATTTATTCTCAACATGTTGTTTAAAGTTATGCTCAGTGGGTAAAGATGAGATTTAAAAGCTGATCGTCATATACATATTCCATAGCTAATAATATATTGAGCTAGTGTTATGTAAATTATCTTAGTATATTATTAATAAGATTTTTTTTATAATATTTTGAATACGTATATAAAATAATTTTCTAAAAACACTAAAACGCTACACGGACATTTGTTGTCTCCGTCTTACAAGTGCGTAACATAGCAAATGTTACGCTCGGAAAATCGCGTTTAACTCCGTTGGTTTAAAAATTAGAGTGAATTGACTTCTTATGAAATTTAAAGGTAAGTTTATAATCGAGGACATATCAAAGGATTTTTGTTACATTTTAATTTTTAAAGCGAGTTATGAGTATTTTAAAACTATTAATTATTTGTACATCTCAAAATACTCATAACTCGCTTTAAAAATTAAAATGTAACAAAAATCCATTGAAATGTCCTCGATTTTAAGCTTACCTTTAAATTTCATAAGAGGTCAATTCACTCTAATTTTTAAGCCAACGGAGTTAAACGCGATTTTCCGAGCGTAAAATTTACTATGTTACGCACTTGTAAGACGGAGACAACAAGTGTCCGTGTAGCGTATTCTTAATATACCTAATGTAATAGTATATGTGCTCTTTTCAATAAAGTTAAAAAATAATGATTACATATTAAATTTTGGAAACATTTTCAAGTATCTATATGGCAATTATTATTTATTAGTATCTATATTTTATCATATGTCCCGCGAAAAAAATTCGGATGGAATAAAACTCCGGGAAGTTTATATAGTTAGGTAGGTAGTAATGTAGTATGTGATCAAATACACGGTAAATATTATAAAATATTACATAAAATATGACATCCCAGCAAAGGTATATTTTTGTTTTACCGTAGGACGTAGGTACACCCTTTTTTGAAATTTAAAATAGTACCCTAAGAGTTGTGATATTTGTTTTGCTAAGCTCTTGAACTATATATATAACTAGATATAATTTATGTTGAAACGGTCTGCTAAATAATCGAACTTGGCTTGGCGATTTTATAACACACTTGATTAGTAATACACTTCTTATTTCAATGATAATATAGTAGACAAGTAGACTATATTATTATGGAGTACCTATGTACTATATTATGTAAATACGCTATGGTATTTTCAAGTGTTTAATTAAGGTTTCGTCTAAGACATGTTATTGGCTTATTTATTTTATTTACCTCCCTAATTGCCTCAACAACTGTGTTTACATCGTTATTTTTTTATCGAATTTGGCGAGTAACCAGAAAATTCTGATCAAAAATCGCACCGAATACGGACACGCAAGGAGCCCGGTACACTCGATTTGTACTATAGCCCTGGAAATCTACCTCCATAGCGTTTCGCGCTCAAACGACAATAATAATAATAATAATCTTTTATGTTGTTTATCGACCATATTCTCCGGTACGAGTGCCAGACTGTCAGACACTGAGCTCGCACAGGATTCGTCTACACTGTTGTCGCGTACGGTCGTCATTTCCATTTTTCACCTTCGGAGCGTTCCACGTCGTCCGCGATTGAAATTCCGTCAAGCCGTTCCCGTCCAGAAAACCTGTCCACGGATCGCCGCTTTTTCGTCACGTAAGCATAAACAACGATCCGACACGTCGGAAACGGCGCAAAGCCACCGTCCTACTACGTCCTTTTGTTTTTTTTGTCGCGAACACCGAAACACGTTCGCGGCGGTCTCGCACAAATATGGCCGCCGAGCCGTTCGAGGCGCCGCAGCCCGAAACCGTGTGCGCGCCGCCACGAGATTTTTCCGCCGAATCCGATCGTCCCTGGCCGAATCGACGTCCGCGCGTCACGAATCGTCCGAAATTCTACACCCGAAACGTCATTTTTGTGCACCGCGTACCTACCGCGCATTTCGTCCGAACCACGCGTTAGGTACACGGGGGGATAGGCGCGCCGAAAGCGAAACGACGGCAATCGTTGTTCGTTCCGCGCGTTCCATCCCAAAGCTAATGCGTCGACGGAAACTTCGCATCCGAAAGTCGGGTTTCACTCGCAGTCATAATATAATGAAATTCGACATTTCGCACCGAACGACGGTTGTCGAGACCCACGTCATTACACGACGATTCGGTTACGACGTGGCGGTTTCGGTGGGCTTTCGCGACGCCATGTCGACCAAACGCCCGTCGTCGTCGCGAGTAGGCACTCCGAATTATTTAAATGTCTTTCATACCGCAGTCGCATTTTCAAACATTTTCTCTCGGTTCTCTATACACGTGCGTCGATCACTTTGCGACGCTTCGTTTACGATTGTTTTTACCTACCGACGTCGGACATAAATTTCGTCTTTTATTCAGCTTCGTACCGGTTGTTCTATACAGTAGGCGGTTCGACAAAAACAACATCTTCGTAGATCGATAGGCGGACTAGTATTCTAAGACAATTAAGGCTTCAAAAAAAAACTACCTATCGCGACTTACAACACGGCTTCCCTCAGGTCTCGTAGAACTTGCATTTTATATACTTTGCTATGTCTCGTATTTATTATACCTACTGGAGGGGGAAAATTGATATATGTTTAAGAGATTTAGTTTTAATCTAAAACAAGGCTTAAGCACATGCCTAATAAAAAACCATGTACTAAAAAAAACATCATATCTATGGTTTTTTATTACAATATCTCGTACAACGAAAATACTATTTTAGTTTGGACAGTTAATAAATGACTAACTTTTTTCCTTACAATACCGCCATCGGAGATTACATATTATCTACCGCCGTTACGTTCCGCGCGCAAACAACATCAACAAAAATAATAATAATAATAATAATAATAATAATAATAATAATAATAATAGTAATAATAATAATAGTAATAAACGAACTTGTTACTTATCTATCACCCAAAATCTCCGTGTCAGACAGTAGACACTGAGCCCGCCAGTCGCCACACGGTATTGGATTCGTCTACTTAGTAGTTGTTTACGGCCGCCATTTTCATTTTTTCACTGCGACGCGTTCTCGTCGTCTACGAACGAAATTTTTTCACGTCGATTGCACTGAGTAAACAAGTCTTCGGATCGCATTTCTTTCGCAACGTAAGTACAACCAACGACCCGGCACGTCGGAAACGGTGCGACGCGTCCGCACGACGTTTGTTTTTTCCGCGAACATCGAAATGTTCGCAGCCCGTCTCAAACGAAATATGGCCGCCGAGCCGTTCGAGGCACCGCGGCCCGAGACGGTGTGCACGCCGCCGCCATGCGATTTTTTTCCCGAACGCTATCGAAACTAGCCAAATCGACTTCTAGGCTTCATAAGTCATCCGAAATCTTACGTCGGGAAATCGTGTACGACACGAAACGCCATTTTTATCCGTCGGGTACACCGCGTTCCTACGTGTATGTATATTTCGTAAAGAGTGTAGGTTAGGTATGCCGGAAGTAAAACGACACTAATTGCTCGTGCCGAAGCACGCGCATTTCATCCGAAAGCCGTCCGTCGGCCAAAACGTCGTATACAAAAGTCGGATCGCTCGCAATTATAATAAAATACGATATCGGTTTTCGAGACCCACGTCATAACGCGAGTTTGGTGACGACGGTGGTTTCTGTACTTGCGACGCGACGTCAACGAAATGCCCGTTGTTGTTCGGGTGGCATTAAATGTTTTTCATAACACAGTTCTACTTGCACGTTTTCAATAATTTTCTCTCTATTCTAGGTCTGTGTCGTCAGAAATCCCAACGCTTCATTAACGATAGTTGAAGTACCGACTCGACGTCTGGGAGTTATTCCGAGTCGTGGAAGGTAAGCGACCTAATAGACTAAGAAAATTAACGCTTCAAAAACAACACTGATGTTTCCATCGGGTCTTGTAGAATTGGCATTTTATTATTCACTGTGTCGCATATTATACTGATATACCTGAAAGGACAATTTTTAAGTTTGAAAAATTATGGTTTAATTTAAAACTATTTTTAAGCACATACCTAATAAAAAACCATTTACTAAAAGAAAACAATGTTAACTATATTTTTAATTGCAATATCTTATATAGGTAATCAAAATACTATTTTATTTTAGAAAATTAATAAATTTTTATTTTGTGTATGAAGAGTTGGCTTTGCTTCACTTGGCCCTCGTCTAATGTTTATTTCTTCCTAAATAATTAAAAGCGAATTAATTTGTGGAAGAAATTATATTCCCTAGTTCCATACACTCACAGTCAGAACAATGAAAACATTTATGAATTTATAATACAATTTCTCCTATCAAAATAACGATTCTTTTAATTTTCTTTTAAACATTTAAAATTTTTCATAGAAGTTCTTAAGGTTATTTTACGTTAGATATTGTTTAGAATTTAATGGTGTAGTTCATTTTTATCAAAATTTGTATTTAGTTCTAAAAATAATACATTCATTCCAAATTTTTTATGTACTGTGGACCAAATCATTAATTCTAAAATTTTAAAGAATTGAACAATATTTTTATCATCTACATAAGATAAGTGGTTATATATTATTTATATACTGAATTGATTAGGTAATTTATTATTTTTTAAGTAACATATTTGAAATTGTTTTATCTATTTCTATGTGTATTTCAATGTAAATTCCAAGGTGCATTGTATCTTGGACAATTTTTTGGTGTTTATATATATTATGTTAAGTGATCGCACGTTTTCCAGACCCAGAACAATAAAAAAAAAAATAGGGCGAGAACTACAAAACATAAAATATATTATAACATATTTGTAAAGTAATGGCACTTTTTCAATACTCAGATCAATTAAAAAAATGAGAACATATTTCACTATTTCAATCTATTTTGTTTTTATATCAAATAATATTTACTGTGAATTGTTTTAAGTAAAACATTTTATTTTTTTCCAATTTAACTTAAGAGGACGCTACCCATGTATTTGTTGTCTCCGTCTTACACACGTACGACATACCAAATTTCCATTCGCTAGTTTAAATAGTGTGTTGTTAGTTTTAATATTAGAGTGAATTGACCTATTATCATACTATTAGTTAAGAATATTATCTGTGCTTAAGCGTTGGCGATTTTTAAATATTTTCATTTTCAAGTAAGTTATAAGTACGCGAAATATCAAAAATTTAAAATGTTCATATCTCGCTTGAAAATTAAAATATCGAAAAAAATCCAACGCTTAAGCACAGATAATGTTATTATCTAAATATGTTATAATAGGTCAATTCACTCTAGTATCAAAACTAACTGCATACTATTGAAACTAGTGAACGACAATTTGCTATGTCGTGCGTGTGTAAGACGGAGACAACAAATGTATGGGTAGCGTCCTCTTAACAAGTTAAAAAGTTAAAGTTAATTTTATTTTATTTTAACTTTATAGCTCGCTTTATACTTTTGAATTTTGTCATTTAATTAACTATTAACTGACTGATATCTTTGATATTACTACTAATAAAATGTACTTTAATGACTAAATACTAATAAATACTTTGTTAATGAAGTTAGTTCACTTACCACGTGTTTTAGACCCAATACACTCCATTTGGTTTTAATTTTCAATGTATTCCAAACACCATCCTGCGACTTGCAGTTGACCTACGAATGGAACCATTATCCATTTGTAAATTGTAAGACTATAAAGCACACAAATTTTAAAATGAATTTTATTTATTTAATTTATAAATAACCTAAAATTATGCTTCCATCCATTTGATAATCGATAGAAGACGCCGTATACATATAATAATAATAATATGTCCTGCGGTTAACACTGGGTGCGTGGTTACTGGTGTCTGGTTTAACCTTTACTCTTTAGCAGAAAATTGTAATGCCGGATCTGGCCATGGTGCCCGGCTCGAACACTTACGTTGTAGTAAATATAAGCTTGGTTCACTCTAATTGGTGCGCGATATCTTTAAATACACGACTACACGAGCATCTACCACCCTATTCTTTATCAGTATCACGCTATCACATGAGTTGCCTTATCACACAATAATAGATAGATCGTCTTTATACTACATCACAGACCTATAAACTAATGGACAGCGCTTAGAGAGAGAGGTCAGGGGTACGATATACAGTATTAGTTTCATACGTCTATAATTTCCCCCATTATGTTTTTTCTCTCTTTCTCTTATATGATTGTTCACCAAGATTCCCCCAAGATGTTCTTTCTCACTCACTCTATATTCGCGCCACTCATTGATGGCTGGGTGGTGAGTGAGGTGCAGTCCATTAGTTTATAGGTCTATGTACTACATAGATTAGTTTATAATATTATGATAACTTGATTAACCATGGTTGTGACCGGTGTTGAAGTCTGCCGCCATTTATAAAGAGGGGAATGTTTACATTTATTCATATTATACTTTATATGCTTATTATGCTTATTATACCCTGTGATGATATTGTAACAATTACCCTCTTGGTAAATGGCGGTCGGCTTCAATGGTAAGAAGGAGACGGTTATCTACTAGTAGTGTTTATTGTATTTATTTATCTATGGTTAAGATAAAAAATAAAGAAACTTTTTTTATTACTCATGTGTTAAGAACAGTTAAGAATGAAACAATTTGAATATTTTATAAACAATATATTATACGCAATGGACAATTCAGTAATCACGACTAGCTAGGCTCGGAACATCCAGCACTTAAAATCATTAGAATAATCTCTTAAAAACATAATTATGAAGCATAAAATAAAGCAAAAAAAAAAAATAACCTGCAATAGGAAAAAATTATGAAGAGTTTGTAAATCGACTACTGTAAGCTACTTTGACTGAAGTCAAACTATAAAAGTAAGCAAACACAAAAATAGATCTATCTAGTATAATACAAAAGTATTTTATTTTTCATTCAAATTTATTGTCGAATTTAATAATAATAAATCCCACATAAAATGTGGTATTTCCAACAAAAGTAATGGGAAATATGTGTTTAAGATAATTGAACCGTGTGAAATAGTTAAAAAGGTGAATAAATAGTTTAAGAGGACGTCACGTCCGCATGTGTTGCCTCCGTCTTACACACGTACGACATAGAGAAAACATATTTACTCAGTCTGAGCAGAACTCGCTCAATTTTGGTGTAAGAATAAAAATAATTACTACAAAATTAAAATATGATAATGTTAAAGATTGCAAGGCCTTGAGTTTTAAATTTAATTTAATGTGTGTATAATTTTAATATACTATCTTTCTTTACGAATACTGAATACTTTCATTAGGCTTCAGTCTGGCTACCAACAAGTGTCTCCAGTATAAGAAATTAATTTATACTTTCTATTTTCATGCAATTGATTTATTTTAAGGTATGATTCTGTGACAAAAACTACCATTTATTTTGACAAACCAAGTAATTTAGTACTTGAATTGTATCAATCATAACAAGGTTAAGCATATATTTATAACACCATATATGTACCTGTTCAGGTGATTGTTTATTTAATTATGGCTTATGCTGATACACCACTGTATTTACCCCGTATATTACTTGCAACATCGGTAGAGCTGCCAATACAATTTTGACATCCAAATTAAGATTCTATTATTATGCTTAACAAGCAAAATCATTTAGATGTTTATCTTCACTACAATTGACAATAGCTAGTAATTTTTCAATTAATATCGTCAGTCACAAACCTAATAATAATTGCGAGCTAGTCGTGCACATTTATATCCTTGGTAGAAACCATTTGAATTGTAAAAATGTTGCCGTTCTAATATTTTCATTAAAGATCTTATAATGTCTAAAAAATAGTCTACTGTATAGTAGACAATTTTTGATTTTTAACTTTTGTAAAAAGCTTTGCCTGTATGTTCTTTAAGAACTGAATCATATTTAGATTTCCTGAGGTATAATGAAGGGTTACTTAATATGAGTACATCTTTTGCATCCTTGGCACCACGGTAACTTAAATCTTGCTTTCTACTTAATCTTTAGTATTTACTATTTAATATATTATATTTAATAATTTATGATTTATATTAGTCATTCCAAAACCCCTTTGTCTCTATCCAGTAGCAAATATTGAGTTCATTTCAGACATAATACATTAAAGTAAAAATGCTTCAAAGTTGTTTTTATAACTTTCAGATTTTTCATGTTTGCTAATTCTAGTATACAAATTACTTCTTGGCAAAGCCAAACAACCTATTGTAAACTGATTTATTTCAGTACAAAATACTAGTCAAAATGAACAAAAAAAAAGGTGCTCTGCTGTACAGTAGGTCACTATATAATGGATGATATTAAATTTGAATACAATGATATAATATTATTGTATACGAAAAACGATTCTGAGCGGGGACGGTATGTCAGTCTAGGTATAAGGCATATTATATGCTTATCTATGGTATCTAATATTATACAATCACAACGAAATAACTAAAATAGTTATTCTAGGTTTTTTTTATGTAATTTCATTCAAATTTTTACTTAAAATGACTATAAAAATAAACTCTGTGTATGTATTTTTAGATTTTTTGGTAACAGAATTAACAACTTACATGGAATCTTGTTTTAAATTTTCAATCCTTAGACTTAAAAGTTGAACATTTTATAAATTTTTAACTACAAAATAATTATTTAATTTAAAATTTGATAAATTTCGTCAAAATTTGATCTTTAAATGCTTATAAAAATTAACTGTGCCTATGTATTTTTAATATTTTTAAACTGATATTGTAACAATATATCAGGAGCCTTGTATTAAATTTTTACACTTGCCCAACAGATAAAATTGTATTGATATGTATTGAAAAAAAATGAAAGCTGTAAATGTCCGTACACAGCTCAAGAGTCAAAATTGTATGGTATATAGGAAATGCTAATATAAAGATTCAGTCAACATTTCATGTAACTACGGTCATTTGTTTAAGAGTTGCACCAAAAACGATTTTATCGAAAACAGATTTTGCATAAAAATTAAAAGACAACACATTATTGTAAAATCAATACATTCATCGTTTCACTCAGAATCTAAAAAAACATTTTACGCTTTTAATAGGTTGTCCAAGTCCATTTGAATGTTGAATTTAAATCTTTTTTTAAATAATCCTTCATAGGATGAAATGTGATGGCATTCAACGATGAAAATTGAAAAATGACTGCATACTTTAGAGTTTACCAAAATAAATAATTCAGAGAATCTTCAATGTAAGACTAACAAATACTATTTACTTTGCTAAATTTTAATTAACTTAAGTTCATAAAAAAAATTATTAAAAAAAAACTCCATCGATAAGATATTTATTAAAAAAATAAATGATGACCACTTAGATAAAAAACTATTCATGATTATGTACTATTCATACAATTTATGATAATATTATTAATTAAATTAATATAATAGTTTTTTTTCTAAAAATATATGAATAAAATTCTTCGTAAATAATTTAATATTTTAAATTTTTAATGCACAAATTTCCATAGTTTATGAACTTATAATTATAAACCAACAATCAAAATATTTTTCTGGATAATACATAAATTCAAAATGGACTACTTAATAGGGAATATTAAAATTAAAAATGATAAAGTTGATTTTTAGCTTATGTACATGAAAATTAATTATGTTAAAGTTAAGTTATAACTGAAAACTAGTAAGTTAAGAGGATGTCATCTCACTATTTGTTTTTTCTCTCTTTCCCACGCGCAACATAGACAAATTTCATTTACGCGAAATCATTTTTTTTATGTTTTTAAGTTATCAAATTGCCCATTATAAAAACTATACAGAATAATATTTTTTTGAGTGTTGATCGATTTGTCTCAATATTGTCACCAAACAACTTAAACAACATTTAAATTTACAAAAAATTTTTGTTTATTTTGTAAGTTAAATAACAACAAAATATAAAATCAATATGTTTACCTTCAAAAATATTATCTTCTATTATCTTTAAAAATGTTGATTTTACTTAAAATTATTCAAACATCACATAATAACAATTTTAGTTTTTAAGTGTTTAATCTATGTTGCTCGTTGGTCTGAGAAAGTAAACAAATATTGAGCTGACATCATCATAAGTAAATATGTTCATATTAAATTAACTTTTAACTCATTAAATCCAGCCTTGATTAAAATAAATTATATTAATATTTACTTAGCTCTACTGATAAGTAAGAATAATGATATTGAAATAAGAACATTTTTTTTTAATAGGTTATGTTTTGGCTTGCTAACTCAATTTTGTATGGATATTTAGTTTGTAATTTTTGAAAATCAGTTAAGGTATACCAATTTGATATCTAGTTAAATTAATAAACTGTTGATACTTAATATGAATGCTCGATACCTACTTATTATTTTTTAAAGTTTATTACAACACATTTTTAATAAAATGGCTATACAATTTCAATAACATGATAATATAGTAACAACAATTCATTTGTAACAACTGCACCTACCAAAATTTAGGTTAATGCAGCTTATATTTTTTTAAGTTGAAAAAGAAATTGAAAACCATATTGGTATTTAACGTGGATAACATGCAGTCCACAACTTTACGGTAAATATAAGTGCTTACAAAGTATGCCTAGAAGTTATGCATTGCAGGATTCTCATCTAACTTGCACAAAAAATAACTTATTAACTTTTTAAACTTTGTTTCAACCTATTCATTAAGTAAGACACAAAGGGTTTTATAAATGTAAACTTTTGTAGTTTGTGAACCATAATTTTTAATGAAATGGTCCCATAATATATATTATAATATTATATTTGATAAGTACCTGGTGCTCAAAATAGTGTGTAGTGCGGCTCCACATCCGTTATATCCGACACCAGAGTTGAGGCATTAGTTGGCACGTCTTAAAGCAAGAACTGAGATATAAAGGCATGGTTTCAGGTCTATGAACATAACCTAAAAAAACTCCGCTTCTTATAATGGTCTGAAATTATTGTCACAATTAAACGGCCACAGGCTGCGCTGCGATCGCTATGGTTGCTACTTAAAGCCACGTAGTAGGTAGGTATAGGGATTATTCATGTTTTTTGCGTTTGTTTGGAAAATATATTCATTATTTTGAACCATGATTCCTTTGAAACTGTATAGCTTGTACGATTACGCATTAATACATGACGTGCATAATATGTTTATATTGCATTAAAATTCAACATTTTAAGAAACAAATTTGAGTATAACGATAGGTACATATCGGTATAAAATGTTTATGGAATATAGGTACACATAATAATATGCACACGTATGAATGCGTAATCTTACGATCCATACAATTTAAAATTAGCAACCCTAGTGATCGCAGCTCAGCCTGAGTTCGTTTAATTGTGCCCCTCATTCTGGAACGTTTTTTCAAGCGGGCGGTCGTACGAGTTTGGGCTCTTTATCATGGTCTTCATGAGTATAATATAATATTATCTTAGCTCTACACCAAAAACTTTTCAGTTGGCTTATATGCTCTTGCCGCGTAGTGGTGGAGGTGGAATCAATCTTTAGCTGTTGTGTGACACGTCTCCGCCGTCGGGTCATTTTTTAGTCACGGCCATATAGTGTTATACGAGGGTTAAAGCATATTCGCAGCTGCTTCGTGTATTGTTGTCGTGCATGGGCGTTTTTACTATGGTTATAACTGGTAGCCATATTGGTTTAATACTTGAGCTACAGCCCATAGACATTATACTAATAGACTGAACATCCGCGAGACATGCGATACAGGGAGCACGCGATAGAGACTCTTACAATGTACAGATGTAATAACAATATTGTTGTAAAATCTAAAAAAATCTAGCGCCCTATGTGCAAGTGTACTTGTTACACCGAGATATCAATGGACCCTCGAGTTTTTATCAAGATTTTCTAATAAGAAATTTGAGTTAAATGGATTACGAAACGTTCCTATTGGTTTAATATTAAGTGTTCGAGAAGTTATGCGTGTGTATCAGTGTCAGACTCAGACTTCAGTAAGAGTCGGTACTCGGTACAAATTTAGTTTCTACGCGTTTTTAAATTTTTTTTGAAACATGTGTTTCAATGATTTTATATATATAATATATTTTATATTTCAATGTTAAAGCTTTTTTTCTGAACATTTTGACAGTAGAATGATCAATTTTGGTTCACTAGTTTATTAACTATGGTCCTCTAAATTTTAGCATAATATGCATTAATACTTTTAACTGAAATATCTAATTTACAAGAGCTAAATATTATTTTCTTTTAACTACATTTAAATAATTAAATCGGTAATCTAAAATGCTCAAAAAAAAAACCAATCTAAAAAATTGTTGTTGCAAACATAGATCATTATATTTTATAGTAATTTTTCGTGATATAAAATTGAGAACAATTTTATTTTATATCTATTAATAATAATTTACCTACTTACATATTTTTTTTCTTTTAAACTATTTAAAAAAATATATTTTTGTGATAAATATAGGCCCCTTGATCGTGCCCCCCCCCCCCTTAATCTGGAATTATAGCCCATTTGTAAAGTTATATTTTTACGCATGTACACAATGGACTTGCAAGATTTTCAAAAAGAAAAAATCGGCAATGTTCTTCAGTAGTTGGGCTTTGAATTATTTCTTGATTGTGCTGTGACGACTGACGGCTATTACGATTTACGATTTCTAAAGTTACTGTTACTTATCGTAGTACAATTCACGAATTACAAACCAACCAATTATAAACAAACTGTGAATTTAAAATCAACAACCTTAACGAGTTTGCGTAAAAGTGTGGTTAATGCAATTTAATAGTGGTTAAACGTTAAGTATGCTATTATTCCTAAAATTATTATTCTTTGTTTAAATATCTAATTTGATCTCAATTTGAACTTAAAATATCTATAAAAAACTGTGTTTTATAATTTTTATAATTTTGGTTATATAGTATGAATTACTTATGAGATATACAAGGTTTGTATTCAATAATTTTAACTCAATGAAAAATGTTAATTGATATTTATAGAAAAGATAAACTAAAAAAATTGAAAATTGAAAATATCCATAAATTGCTTAAAAAGTTTTGATTTTATTTAAAAAGATATTTTAGTGGCCCACATTAAGAAATATGCATATTTATAAGTTCAGTCATTTAATACATAGGTAACAATCATAAAAAAGATATATAATATAAATGAAAATGTACATTTTTTTGATATATTATCTAATTTTTAAACATTTTTCACAGAAAATTTGATGCTTCCAAACAACTATTTACAACACGGAACATTTTTACAAATTGCAATTTATTGCCTGAATCGGATTGTAAGTAATTTATATTTATATATTTGTATCATGAATTATACAACTTTTGGCTGATTTGTTTTTTTTTAGGTTGCAATAGGCATTATCCGGAGCCAATTAACCATCGACACTTAAATTGATTCAAATTTTCAAGACGCAAGGTATACATTTTATAATTGGTTTTATGTTTATATAATGATCATTTGTTAGGTTACATCATGATTGGTACAAATGTACAATCATTTAGATTTTAGACAAAAGGACATTTGGCTGATAAAAATAGTGCATAAAAAGTTTGAAATAATAATATGGGTTCTAGAACAATGAATAATTGGAATTTTAAGTTCATGTACAACTAATATAAATATAATGGTTAATACAAAATTAAAATATATATTCCAGATCTTTCTGAGTATTAATAAATTGAGAACATTATTGCAAAATATTATATTTAGCTATTTCAAATGACTACAAATACATGGGTTGATATTACCTACCTTCAAATCGAGGTAAACAATTCATAAAAAAAAAAAAACTTATTTTTATAATCCAAAACTTTACAATAGGCATGTTGTGTGTTAATATTGTTAAAGTGTGGATTTTTCAATGGATTTGTAATTGTGTACACTATATATGAGTATAAATACAAGTTAATTAAAAAAATCTAGGAAGTAGCATTGATAAGTTTAAAAAATCAATTGTTGAAACCTATATATTAAACCCATATATTTGTATCATATTTTTAACAATGTTTAACAAAAAATATTATTGGTTGACATCTATAATCTTTTTTTAAAACGTGAAATATATTGACAATAAATAAATGAAGAAACATTTCTTTTGCCTATAAATAGCTGAAGAAGTGTCCAAATATTTTGAAAATGTTATTATGTATGGAAAATTGACATGCAAAGATTTCGATAAAAATTAAAGTATCTACAATTATAAGTTTTTGTGTTATACCAAAATTTGCTTTTGCATAAAAATCCGTTTTACTTAATAACCTTTGCCTGATTAAAATATCTTGTTGAGTTAATATAATTTATATTAGCTAGAGCATTAAACACGTAATTTAAAAATAATATCTTACATGAATCTATTATAAAAAGTTACAACCCACGTTGAAACCAGTTATATTCATTTTTAATGTCATGTCACTTGAAAATTATGCAATCTTGTTATAAGTTAGAAATGTAAGATATAACCAAGTTACTAACTTTAAAATGTGTAACTTTCGCAGGGGTCTATTTTGTATTCCGTAAGAACGAACTAAAAACTATTAATTTTAACAAGTATAAAACAAGTACAATTAAATTGTGTGTCTAATAATTATATTTTATGATTTCAGTTGACAAGTATGGCTTCGCAAAGTGTATGGTTGTTAAATGATAAGGCTATTAACGATTATTTTTTGCTGCTACAGCAAGAATATCCGAGTGTACATGCCCTTCCTACCTTTTTTTATCAGCGGTATACAAGATCTAAAGATTCAAAAGAGAATTACGATGCCATAAAGCGTTGGACAAAAAAAGTAAACATTTTCTCCAAAAGTAAAGTCTTTTTTCCTATCAACATCGTACAAGGCAATTTTTCCCACTGGGTATTAGTGGTGGCAGACATGGTGAACAAAGAACTAATTTATTACGACAGCCTTAAGGAATTTTACTATTATCCTTGTCATCTTAAGATAATGGAATACTTAGTGTTCGAACATAATGAAAAACTGGGTAAATCCTTCCCGTTAGATGACTGGAAGCAGTTTAAAGGTAGTAACCCCGTCCAGGATAATAGTATTGACTGCGGGGTGTTCGTTTGCACTATTGCCGAGTATTTATCTAGAGATGCAGCATTCAACTTCACTCAGGAGAATATGCTATCATTTAGAAAATTGATAGCTTATGAACTTACGACCCGTAAACTCGTTAAAATAGATGTGCCAAGTAATTCTATTAATGGGGAAATACATCGTATAACTTGTATTCATTTAAATTCAAACTACCCTAATGTAACTTTTAAATAGTACCTATTATTTGTAATAATAAAATATTAGTATATAATATTATAAGTTGAATATTGTAAATTTCCTCTTGTAAAATTTAAATTTAAGATTATTGTGTATGCCAAACTTTTTATTCTATTTTAATTTTAAAGTGAGTTATGAGTGTTTCAAAATTTTAAATTGTTTGTGTATCTTGAAATACTAATAACTCGTTTACATCCATTTAAATAAGAATTTAAAAATGAAAATTGTATAGTTTAAACTCCAATGGTACTTAACAATTTGTAGTTTATTTCGAAAAGAAAATAGCATTTCATCTACTTATCATTTAACAGTTAATGGCACACAATTTTTTTATAATAATTTTTAAAACATCAATAATATACCTGAAAAAAGCAATGAAAAATTCTTTTTTAAATTCTTTAAAATATTATTTAACATATAAAATGTATATTCAAGCAGGCGCCAATAGCAATACATTTATAAATAAATAATTATTAAAAAAATGTTTTTTACTTCATGATATATTTTTTTTTGGAATTTAAAAAGTTTTTTAAATATATAACTTTTTCTATTTGTGTATATTTTGTTTTTGTATTACTATTTGTGGTTCTTATTTTGATGTATTTATTTACTTGAAAAAGTTTGAGGATTTCAGTAATTTTCAAAATATGTTTATGTATTGTTGATAACAATTTTGTGTATGATGGGTGTAATAATTAACACTTAGGAACACTAGGAATTAATGTATGTCATTTTTTACTTTATACTCATGTAGGTACTTACAATTCACCTCCATTATATTGCCGTATGGGTGATGGGCCATAATAATTAATAATAATTATTTAATGATTGAAATAAGAAGTAATAAGTCGTATAATATATATTGGTGTACTAAATAATATTATAATAATTTTTGAATTGGTATCGCCCAAATTATTATTAATTAAATTTGATTATAACATAATCATATTTTTTTTATTTTTTTTAAATAATGATGATTGCATACATAAAGTTTTTTGTATCTCAATAATTTACCAATTTTTAGCTCTAGTTAATGTTTCGGCAAATCATAAATACGTTCTCATGCACAAATCAAGGCTATTTCACTCACTCTCAACCCTTCAATTTCTAAGACAGGAAAAAACCTTATATATCAATTGTCAGTTGTCCGTTGATTGTTAAGAGCTCTCGTTACCTACAATTATTCAAACAATTTTGTCTTGCTGGGTGGATATATTGTTAAAAATTTGAATTTTTCAAAAAAAGGAATAATGTTAATGGAACACCGACTGATTTTAAGGAATTTATCATTCCATGCAATTTATTGTCATATTATAGTTTTGAGTGAGGGTAGTGTGAATCATGACAAACTCGATTTTTCATGGTCTAAATGTGTTCGTAGTAAATGATTATTATTATTTATTAAAGATAGTCCTTGTGATACTATCACAAGTGATAGTGAAGTTCAAAATATTTGTTGGCCTTATTAAACGATAATAATAATAATAATAATAATATGTGGCGTGTAATCTGATTTATTATGATATCTTGCACACGATATGTATTAGATAGGTAATATAACTAGGTTAACTCAATATTACTCTTTGTGCACCTGGAGTACCTACCTAAATTAATATACGAGTAGATTTTGAAGTAAAAAAATAATACACTAGCAGGAATGGGTAACTGGCAGCCCGCGTTCCATTTTTCACTGGCCTGTGCTACATTTCAATTTAGTTTATAAAAATATAAAATGTTCAGATTTTTTTGTATTTTATTTTACTATCTTTATAAGATTTAGAATCCATATAAGGTTTATTGTAAAACGTAGATATAAATTCTTATCTAGTATTGAACTATTAAATGTAAATAATATTATATTATTTATAGGGGAATAGTTAACATTTGGTTTTTTTTTGCATTAAAATTGGCCCTCTAATAGCATTACAGGAATACAAAAACCATTTTGCAATATATTATCAATAGGTCATGTTGTTCAGAATATTTGGGGGAATGTAAAAACGTCCCATTTGTGGATTTAACATGAGCGAACCGCGACTTAATATAAAAATTCTTTATGGTATTATGAGAACACATAAATGTAATTAGAATAATGATGAGTAATTACTTTTTGTGTATCACAGAGACTGAAACATTATTAAAAAAACCTTAAATTATTAGGTGGTTTTACAATGGTGTTTATTTATTTTTTTTTTTTTATCGTGTATATAAAATTTCTACCAGAAGGAGTTCTGATTTCAACATAATAGTACCTTATCTTTTAGCAAACTACCGACAAATTACAAAGAAACCACTTAAAATGGGATTTTAATTTCAAACGTTTTGTTTATAACCGTAGCAACAATATAAAATAATAATATAAAAATATTAATTCATCTTAAGGGCTATAATTAATAATAAAAATATAAAAAATCTAGACTGATAAATCGTCTCCACTCAGAACCGTTTTTCTTATGCAATGATATTGTATCATTGAATTCAAGTTTAATACAATTCATTATATATTGACCCACTTGTAACCTACTGTACAGCAGAGCGACATCCACTTACCTATTTTTTCTTTATTTTTTTTTATTTATTATATCATGTAAGTTAAATTAATATTAAAATATTATACTTTTTTATCCGTTGCTATGATGTTAAACAAAACGTTGGAAAATAAATCCAATTTTTAGCGGTTTTTCGTAATTTATCGGTAGTTTTCCAAGTGGCATTAAAAAAATATTGAGAAAATCAAAAAAATAACCTCTCAAAAGTACCATCTTCACCCAATTTGCTAAAAGATTGTATGTTGAAATTGAAGTCTCGTAGAAATTTTGTATACAGGATAAAAAAAAAAATAAACACCAATGGAAAACCATTAGCTTCCTCGCTCCCCTCAGAATCTAAAAAAAATTAACAAAAATCGAAAATATCTCGTGGCTTTAAAAAGTGTGAATTTCCAGTGAAATTTTCTTTTTGCTATAAAAATATTTATGTGAAACCTATGAACATTTTTATCTTAGCTATGAAAAGAAAAACTTTTATAAATTTCTAACTGAGAAATAATTTACGACATTTTACGAATTTCTTATGGATAAAAATAGCTCAAAAAGGGTTAAACATTTTTGAAAATATTAACATGTATCGTAATTGATATTTTAACATTTACTGAAAAATTCAAAGGTCTACAATTATTATTTTTGAATATTACAACAAATAAAGTTGAAAGACTATGAAACAAATAATCTAATAATATTATAATAAACCATGAGATGAATTAAAACTTAAAGGTGCTCTGCTGTACAGTAGGTTACTAGTGGAACACTGTATAATGTATGGTATTTTTGATAAAGGTATATAAACTTATGAATAATCTTGTATTACATTTTTAAATCTTAGATTTAAAAAGAAAAATTTTTATGCATTTCTTACCTAAATAAAATTTTAAGATTTCGCTGGTCTTCCGTATTTTGTCAATATTTGAACCTTATATGCAGTACATTCAGTAAAATTTTCATGCATCTACAGTTATCAGTTTTTGACTTATATCAAAATAAGAAAATCGTTATATGAGAAATCGAGTGAATAACAAATTTTGCAAAAATATGAATTTAAAATACTCATAAAAAAGCAATTTCACTTTCCGGTTGACATTTTGATAAAGGTTAACAAACTTATGAATAGTCTTGATACTATCATAGATGTATAAAAGTGTACCTACTTTAGAAGTTTCAAGTACCCACGAATAATAATATACAATCCCAACAAAACAACTAAAATAGTTAATCTAGGTTTTTTCATATGTAATTTCGTACAAATTTGAACTTAGAATGACTATAAAAAAAACCGTGATTGTCTTTTTTTTAGATTTATTGGTAACAGAATTAACTACTTACATGGGATATTTTTTTAAATTTTCATTTCTTATATATAAAAGTTGAACATTTTATACATTTTTAAACACAAAATAATTATTCAATTTTAAATTTTATAAATTTTGTTAACATTTGATCTTGAAGTGCTTAAAAAAATAAATTGTGCATAAGTATTTTTAATATTTTTCAACTGCTATTGTAACAATATTTCAGGAGTCTTGTATTAAATTTTTTAACTTTTTGGACCAACACATAAAACTTTATTGATATTCATAGAAAAAAAATAAAAAAATTGAAAACTGACAATGCCCGTAAACAGCTCAAAAAGCTTCAAAATATTTTGAAAATTTTATCAACTTAAAAAAAAGGAAAAATAAACATTCAGTAAAATTTTCATGCATCTACAATTATTCGTTTTTGACTTATATCAAAATAAGAAAATCGTTACATGAGAAATTGAATGAATAACAAATTTTGTAAAAATATGAATTTTAAATACTCATTAAAATGTAATTTCATTTTTCGGTTAACATTTTTTTTTTTGATAAAAGTTGACAAACTTATGAATAGTCTTGTATTACATTTTCAAATCTTAGTTTTAAAACGAGTTAAATTAATAAAATGTGGATACTTAATATGAATGCTTGGTACCTACTTACACTTTTTTAAGTTTATTACAACACATTTTTAATAAAATGTTTATACAATTTCAATAATAATATAATATAGTAACAACAAGTCACTTGTAACAACTGCACATACCAAAATTTAGGTAATGCAGCTAATATTTTTTTAAGTTTAAAAAGAAATTGAAAACCATATTGGTATTTAACGTGGATAACATGCAGTCTACAACTTTAGGGTAAATATAAGTGCTTACAAAGTATGACTAGAAGTTATGCATTGCTGGATTTTCTTCTAACTTGCACAAAAAATAACTTATTAACTTTTCAAACTTTGTTTCAACCTATTCATTAAGTAAGACACGAAGGGTTTTATAAATGTAAACTTTGGTAGTTTGTGAACCATACATTTTTTTTCAATGTTGTGTCAGTTGTGGTCAATACCCCATTTACATAAAAAATAGAATTTAAAAGAAATAATGAAATGTCTTTAAATAATGATGAATGGTCTTATAATATATATTATAATATTATATTTGTTAAGTACCTGGTGCTTAAAATAGTGTTTGTGCGGCTCCACATCCGTTATATCCGACACCAGAATTGAGGCATTAGTTGGCACGTCTTAAAGCAAGAACTGAGATATAAAGTCATGGTTTTAGGTCTATGAACATAGCTTAAAAAACTCCGCATCTTATAATGGTCTGAAAGAAGTCGCACGATTATCTGCCACAGGCTGCGCTTCGATCGCTATGGTCAAGGGCGCACCCAAGGGGGTGGCTAACGGGCTTTAGCCCCCCCCAAATGGCTAGCCCCAAACATTTTGATAATTTTATTAGGTTTATTGAAAAATTGACATTTTACTTTAAATTGTTATAAAAAAAAATTATGAACTATCGAAATTGAAACATTAGGCATAACATAATATTATATTATATCATTGATTTTATAATTTTATAAAATTTATTCCTGTCATTCCGGGCCCCGGGAGAGACCTCTGTTGTCTATTATTATAGACTACGGCGACACTTAAAACCGGGACAAAAATAAAAAAAATTTGTTAGTAAAAGATTATAAAAAAGCTTAAAGATTTCTGTACATATTTCAAAATAAATACTACCTATTAATATTAAAATTATGTGAATTTAGCCCTCCCCAAAAAAAAATCCTGGGTGCGCCCCTGGCTATGGTTGCTACTTAAAGCCACGTAGTAGGTATTTTGATTGTTCATGTTTTTTGCGTTTGTTTGGAAAATATATTTATTATTTTGAACCATGATCCCTTTCAAACCGGCTACCTTTGAAACATACCTACCTACATAATTTTCTTTCTTTTAAACCATTTAATGCCTTAAAAAAAATATATTTTGGAGATAAATATAGTCCCCCAAAATTAATGGGCCCCGGGATCGTGCCCCCCCTTAATCTGGACTTAACGCCCATTTGGTAAGTTATATTTTACATTTTTACGCACGTACACAATGGACTTACCGATTTTTTTCTTATTGAAAACCTTGCATGTAAGCATGTTCTTCAGAAGTTCAGGCTTTGGATAATTTCTTGATTGTGCTGTGACGACTGACGGCTATTACGATTTACGATTTCTAAAGTTACTGTTACTTATCGCAGTACAATTCACGAATTACAAACCAACCAATTATAAATAAAAAAGTAAATTTAAAATCAACAACCCTAACGAGTTTGCGGCCGTCGATGACCCGATAACGCGTTACTCGATGGCGACGATACCTACGGAAAAAATATTAAACAAGAAATTATCGGTACACGCGTTGCATAGACAATTGTATTGCAACGATAAAATCCCCACTTACTTTTGCTATTACGCATGCGCCTCAACGTTCTAGTTCAGTGAACCCAACATATTTTACTTGACAGCGCTTTGATCTTTTAATAAATTATCAAGACACACACAAAGAAATAAATACGTATTATCTTTCGACGATACAAACAGGTAAATGATAATTAATACCTTATCATTCCGGGTAAAACCAAAACATAAATTTATCATCGGCATATTAACGTATAATTTTTGAACTAACTTAGGAGGACGCCACACCCGCCCCACGCTGTGCATCGTGAAACACAAACCGTTCCCTGAACGTTGTTTATGAGTTTTATTGAAGCATAAGCACGGACTAAGATAAACTATCTTAGTCCGTGGCATAAGTAAGCAACGTTCCTCATACCCACGTATTATAAATATTGGTTGGTTAATTCCGGTAACTATAAGTTGTTTTTGTGACTTTTCCGGTAATGTTTGAGGTATGTTTCATAAAACTGTTTTAATACAAGTTCATAATAAATGTTACAATGCTATGTATTTTGTGTTTCGTGTTAACTACTTAAATTATATTTATGGTACAAAAGAGGAACGGTTCTAACTTCTAAATCTTATATGAAAATTTTTATTTTTGAATTTGATTGTAATATTATATAATATTATATCGGATAATTGTAATTTGACGGTTATCCTAATTATAAATATTATATACGCAGATATCTCGCTAATTGTTTTTTTTAAACATTAAATAAACAGTGTAGCCGCGGGCCGACCGCCGGGTGCAGGGCCTACTTCTAAGACCTCTATACTCTATATAGGAACCCAGTACACTTATTAATAAATTAAAATAATTTATAAAAATTGAAAATCTCTCTTAAATTAATAATTTCTTACCTAGTAAAATAATTTAATTAATTTATGATTTCATTAACATGTGTTTAGTTAACAAATAATAAATAACACGCCATCCATACGCCATTAATTTATCTAAGAGCGAACTGCTATCACGCAGACTAAGCCGCCGAACAGTGCCTGACCCCCTGTGGCCCTGCGATGGCTGTGAGTTCTGTGATTTGCCGAAAATCGTCGGCGGCCGTCTTCGGTCGTCCGGCGTCTGTGCTAACGCTCTGACCGATGTCCCCGGATTGTGGTGGTGAGCGGAAAAAACGTTTTTTGGTTGGCCGATTGGTTCACGTGACTAACGGCTAACGACAATGCGAGTTGCGAGTTTGCGACATTTGCAACTTTCAATAACAGTTTACAGTTTACATATAACACAGAATTTACTATTTAGTATTTGCATCTCGGTTTAAATTACCTACCTACTTTATTTTAAGATGATCGAGTCCGAGGAAAACGTGCGGGATGTCAATAAGGTAAGAACATTATTGTGAATAATTTAAATAGGTATACGTAGGTACCCCTAATAATATTATAATATTAATATGGTGACTAACGACTAGATAAAAATAATCAAAAAAAGTATTATGTTTAATGTACCTACATTGAGGACGCACATTGGGCAAATATGCTATTATATATTAGTGATGTTGTTTACAATATTATATTACCTACTATTATTATACCAATTTATACCGCATTATATACATATATATTATATAGTATACAGTCTATGTTACGGGCAAAGTTGGAAATCCGGGCACTGTGCACAATGTCCGAACATTTTGGACAGTGTAAGAATGATCATTTTAATATTCAAATTGTTTATACATTGACCGAACATTGTACTAAACTGCCCGTACAAATAGTGTACCCTGCCCAGATTCGAGGAGGCAAAGTGAATTAAATACAGCGAGCTACACACATTTATATCAAATTGCATTTATACGTAACAATATATCACTACAATAAACTATACTTAGATAGTTAGATATTTTATTCATACGCGACAACGCGACGGCTGCCGATAATACGAACCTTATGCGAATTAACTTCTTAACTCAAGTTAATAGTTAGTCAAAAAAAAAAAATATTAAAATTTAAAATTATAGATACCTAAAATTGTTTATGTAATTAAGTCAAAGAACTATTATTATTATATGTTCCAAAAGGTAACAATACAGATTTTATTAATATTATTAATACTTATTACAACTTATAAAATGTGTACCATAAATTTAATTTTAGCCAAAATAAAAAACTTGGTACCTATAATTAAAAAACTTAATAATTATAAAAAAATAACTTATTAAGATTAAACATTAAATTGACTTAACTTTAACTTTTTAATGCGTTATTAATGCCATAGCAAGATATAGGTCCATATATTTCTATAGTAAGGCGTTTGCCTTACTTCCTTAGCTGACAGGCGCGTTAAAGCTAACCTAGTCTTTTTGGAAAAGTTATTTGATGATTCTATCAATGCTCCTTCTCTGCTTTTGAAAATTAACTTTAAAATTCCTCATCGCTCCACAAGGTCCCAAGTTCCTTTTGCTTTACCTTTTCATAGCACCAATTATGGTATAATAGACACTTACCAATTGACCACATGATGCATCTGGGTAACAAGGATCCCTTCTTTCTTAGTGCATCTCAATATTGTATTATTGATTTCTTATTATTTATTTTATTAATTTGTTATTATTTTGTATGTGTAGTTTTATTTATGCTGTTGCTATAATAGCAATATCTTATTTGTTATGTCCTAATTATTAGAATTTATATTTTTTGTACCTGTAAGTTTATTGTACTATTGGGCTACCGCCCATTATATAATATACATAGGTATTATGTTAAATAAATAATTATAATATAAATATTAATACCAGATCATTTTATGGTTCTTTTTTAAAGTGCAGTATTTATATATTGTATATTTGATTTTTAAGGAGAATTTTGAATGGAGTGGGTAGATCTATATAATAACTGTAATAATAGTAGGTGAAGTTGTTGGTTAAATGTTAAAGCATATTAGGTATATTAAGGACTTTGAGTGAAGCATTTGCTGAGTGTCATCCGTAAGGTGATGAGGTTAGGTTCTTAAAAAAAAAAACCTATATAATAATTACCATTATTATTATAACTAACTCTGTTTCTTATAGGTATAAGATATATATTATATTTTAATATGATTTTATTTCAGTGATTATGCGTTTTAAGAGTTGAAGATTTTAACAATAAATACCTAATTATTATAGTACTTCTATTGTAGATAATTTTAAAAAGGCTCAAAGGAAACTACAATGTATTATGGATTCTGAATCAGAATCTGGTTTAATTAATTTAGGGAGAAGTCAAAGAAAAAAAAAAGGCATCTCACTTTGATGAATTTCCTTCAAACATAACCAGTTCAGATAATGGTATGCATTTAAAAGTAAATATTCATTATGATTTAAATATATAGATTTAATTTATTAAGAATCAGATGATGGATCTTCAAAGAATATTGTTGGAAACGTGTTCAATATTAGGACACAGCAAAATCATACAACAAATTATGATTTTTATAAAAACTTAATTGTTTCTCCTGTACATGATGAGGTAGATTAATTTTTACAGTTTTTAAATATGTTTTAACATTTATTTTAAAATTTTTTTAGACACCAAAATCTTATATTGCTTTACCACCTAAGTCAAGTCAATCTGGATCATTATTAATTAATAATCGTCAAATGATTGGACAAAATAGCAGATATGATAACAATCCACCACATGAAACTAACATTCCTTTAGATTCTATTACACAGTTTATACCTAGTACATCTAATATATCTCATTTAGTTGAAAAAAGCTAACTTTAAATTTATTAATTTATAGTTAATAAACTACTCTAAATTTCATTAAAACTTATTTTTTATAATTTACCTACATAGCAGTCTTAGCGCATCTATTGCATCTCATCCAAAAGCTTTCTATTTAATGTATTAACTGTTGTTTAGGTCTGATGCATATATTATTAAATAATAAATACAATTAAAAATAAATAGATAAAATAGTAATAATTTGTATCCTTGACAGTGCCTACAAATACATTGGATGACATTTATAAAGAAGTAGTTAAACAAAACATGTATTATGAGAGTATTAACTCAAAACTGGATATGCTAAGTCTGCAAATAAAAAAACAGGAAGTTAGATTTTAACGAAATAATACAGTACATTCCTTTGAATTCGGTTGACATGCTTAATAGAATTGAACAAAAAATTAATGATGATAGTGGCTTGTTCAATACTAAAATGGTAAAATTATATGTAAACAATATTTTAAACCTTAGTCTTTTAATACTTTTAATAATATTTAGTATTAACTATAATAATGTATGCATTTGATTTTTTCATATATGCAGAAAGCTTATATAAGTGTTATTGGCGGAACAAGTTCTAAAAATCATATAAGAAGAATTTTACCTAAATTGTTCACTGATTCATTGCAATTCATTATTCGTGGACGGGTCGTGGTCAAGATGGAAACCTAAAAATCTGTGATTTAGTTTGAACAAAATTGTTGAAAGGTACTTTTAAATTAGTAAAAAGTACTAATATATTTTTCTGTTAACATTTAATTTTGTTTTGTGTTTAGAAGTAATAAAAATAAAACAGAAATGCACAGACATAGAATTTGAAAAGGTAGTTCAGGATTGGTTTAGGACTTCTAAAACACGGTTTGATCGTGCTAAAAAAACACCATAATGATTCTAAAAGGTTATAACTCATCTAGCTATAGAGTTATTTAAAATTAAATTTTTTTTTTTTAATGATATGATTATTTCTTATTGGTAGTATTACCATGTATAACATAAGTTGAATGATTTTTTTTATCAAAGAACACTTATCATTTCAAAAATTATAAACTTATTTTAAAAAAAAAATGTAAGGTTCTTATAATAATAGTAACAACAATACTGTACAACAACTCACTAATTAAATTATATTTGTGTATTTATTATTTATTATTTTAATTAATAATATAATATATTAATTTAAAATTTCAGATTATAAAACATTCTATAAAGACGCGTTAAAAAAATTGGATTACTTTCAAAACGACAATTTGGACGCCGTCTTTTAAGAAATTTCATCAAAATTACCAAAACATTCTGATGTACAACTTCATCCTTAGAATGACCTTATTGAAAATATAAATGTTGAAGCTTATGTACCAGATCAAGTTGACAATAGCATCTTTCAATCAAATCTACCAAATGACATTGAAAATACTTCAGAATTATGTTCAATTTATGAACATCAGCCCAACACAAATCAAACTTCAGTTATTGAACAGGTACTAAATCAGATATTTGTGTTAATGCTGTAACATTTATTTTATATTTAACAGTAACAGAACTGTGATAAAATGTAAAATCATTTATTTTACATAACTGTTTAAAGCATTGGTTCAGAAACAAGAAACGTTTTTTCTACTTTTCAAAAATATATAACGAAATCAGTAAAAAATATTGTTTATTAAATATTCCATTAAAATGGTTTTGTAATGTATTATTGGACCTTAAAAGAAACTCTCGAAAGTATGTTTTTGAAACTCGGTATAAGTGGTTACAGGAGCGTTTCATTTATGTTTTGAAACACTATTTAGCAACAGTTCCAGGTTCCAATGCTACATCAATTTGATGTATTTGAAACGGACCATTGCACAGTGGGACATGCGTTGCCTCCTTCGTACAAACGCGTAACATACCAAATTATGCTCAGCAGTTCACGTTTTATGCAGTTAGCTTAAAAATTGGAATGGTTCGACCTATAATGAAACTTGATGGTAAGAACATTATCTGTATTAGGTTGGAAATTTTTTACGATGATTCAGATTTTAAGTGAGTTATGCGTGTGTAATAAATGTAAATTGAAAATGCTCATAACTCACTTAAAAACTGAATCATCGTAAAAACCTTCTAAGAAAACACAGAGAATGTTCTTACCATCAAGTTTCAATAGTTTCATAATAGGTCGATTCACTCTAACTTTTAAGCCAAGGGCATAAAACGTGAACTAAAGAGAGTATGTTACGCGTTTTTAAGACAGAAACAACACATGCGGGTGTGGCGTCCTCTTAAAATCTTATCACTTACACATGCTACAACTTTTAACTCAATGAAAAATGTTAATTGATATTTATAGAAAAGAAAAACTAAAAAAATTGAAAATTGAAAATATCTATAAATTGCTTAAGACGAGTTAAAAATTTCTGATTTTATTTAAAAAGATATTTTAGTGGCCTACATTAAGAAATATGCATATATATAAGTTCAGTCATTTAATACATAACAATCATAAAAAAGATATATACAAAAATTGAAAATGTACATTTTTTTGATATATTATCTAATTTTTAAACATTTTTTACAGAAAATTTGATCCTTCCAAACAACTATTTACAACACGGAACATTTTTACAAATTGCAATTTATTGCCTGAATCGGATTGTAAGTAATTTTATTTATATGTTTATATCATGTATTACATAACTTTTGGATGATTTTTTTTTTTAGGTGTGCTATTGTATTATCAGGAGCCAATTAACCATCGACACTTTTTAATTTATTCAAATATTCAAGACCCAAGGTATACATTTTATAATTGGTTTTATGTTTATATAATGATAATTTGTTTGCAGGAAACATTTATTTTAGACTTTAGTCAATGTAAATACTCTTCTAGTTTATATTCATAATTTGTAAGCTATAAATGTCTGTTACCATTTCGGTATAATCATTTAGATTTTAGACAAAAGGAATTTAGGCTGATAAAAATAGTGCATAAAGAGTTTGAAATAATATTATGGGCTCTAGAACAATGAATAATTGTAATTTATGTTCATGTACTACTAATATAAATATAATGGTTAATACAAAATTAAAATATATATTCCAGATCTTTCTGAGTAAAAAAAAATTGAGAACATTATTGCAAAATATTATATTTAGCTATTTCAAATGAATAAAAATACATAGGTTGATATTACCTACCTCCAAATCGAGGTAAACAATTCATATAAAAAAAAATTATTTTTATAATCCAAAACTTACAATAGGCATGTTGTGTGTTAATATTATTGAAGTGTAGATTTTTCAATGGATTTGTAATTGTGTACACTGTATATGAGTATAATACAAGTTAATTAAAAAAAAATCTAGGAAGTAGTATTGATAAGTTTAAAAAATCAATGTTTTGTTGAAACCTATTTTTATTTATTGATTATTATATATTAGAATTTGTTAATTTCTCTTATTAGAATATTTTTAAAAATATTTAACAAAAAATATTATTGGTTGACATCTATAATCCTTTTTTAAAACGTGAAATATATTGACAATTAATAAATTAATAAACATTTCTTTTGCCTATAAATAGCTGAAGAAGTGTAAAAATATTTTGAAAATGTTATTATGTATGGAAAATTGACATGCAAAGACGTCGATAAAAAATAAAGTATCTACAATTATATGTTTTTGTGTTATACCAAGAAAACTGAATCTGTTTTGTCAAAAACTTGTTTTGCCTAAAAATCTGTTTTCCTTAATAACCTTTGCCTGATTAAAATATCTTGTTGAGTTAATATAATTTATATTACCTAGAGAATTGTTCACGTAATATAAAAACATTATGTTACATTTATCTATTATAAAAAGTTACAACCCACGTTGAAACCAGTTATAATATAATGTCGTGACACACTTGAAAATTATGCAATCTTGTTATAAGTTAGAAATGTAAGATATAACCAAGTTACTTACTTTAAAATGTGTAACTATTACAGGGGGTCTATCTTGTATTCCGTAAGAACGAACTAGAAACTATTAATTTTAACAAGTATAAAACAAGTATAATTAAATTGTGTGTCTAATTATTATATATTTTGATTTTAGTTTGTCGACAAGTGGCTTCACAAAGAGGCTGGTTATTGAATGATCATGTTCTCAACGATTATTTTACATTGATCAAAAAAGAAAATCCGAGTGTACATTCCTTTGATTCCTTTTTTTATGAGCGGTATTCAAAAACTAAATACAAAGACGTAAAGCGTTGGACAAAAAATGTTGACATTTTTTCCAAAAGGAAAGTCTTTTTTCCAATCAACATTGTAGAAGGCATATTTGCTCACTGGATAAAAGTGGTGGCAGACATGGTGAACCAAGAACTCGTTTACAACGACAGCCTTAATCGTCATTACAATTATAAAATTCATATTGCGATAATGGAATACTTAGGGATCGAACATGAACAAAAACTGGGTAAATCCTTCCCGGAAGATGATGGAAGTTTGTAAAAGGTTGTAACCCTGTTCAGAATAACGGGAAGGACTGCGGGGTGTTCTTCTGCACTTTTGCCGAGTATTTATCTAGAGAAGCAGCGTTCAACATCACTCAACAGCATATATTATCATTTAGAAAATTCATAGCTTATGAACTTACGACCCATCAACTCGTTAAAATAAATGTGCCCAGTAATTTTATTGAAAGGGAAATACATCGTATAACTTATAATCATATAACTAAAAATTCCTAGTGTAACTTTTGATTAGTACTTATTATTTGTAAATAATAAAATATTAGTGTTAAGTATTTAAATTTAATTATATCAGTGTAAAAAGTTAGATATAAAATACATGAGCTATTGACTGATTGTATTGATATTTGTTAATTATTCTCTTTAAATGTTAAGTTAATATTATAAGTACTGATTAGTTTATTAATTGTTAAATGTTTATATTGTGTACT